>JBBMKA010008302.1:0-37650 GCA_037833695.1 Sechiopsis laciniata | reverse complement strand
CATGCCAATATCGCATTAAAAAAAGAGACGGTTATCACAAATATTAAAGAACAAACATTATTAGTTATACCCCAACCCCAAACAGATGAACTAAAATCCTAATCAATCAACAACATTAAAAATGTATAAATACAGAAGAAAAAAAAATTAACCTGGGTAGAAGTAACCATTAAGCCATAACCAAGTTTCTTTAACGAAAAGGGGATTAACGAAATGGGGTTAATCGAAATCCGTTACTAAGAATGAGGTTGATTAACGATGAACCAAAAGGGGATTTGCAAACGATTAACATGGGATATGTGTTTACTGAAATTAGGGAAAATTGAGGCGTTTGGTTAGTTAAACCCCTAACCTTTCAAATATAGGTCGTAGGAGATGAAGCTGGCGTCGGTAGAGATGATATTAAGAGGATGTGAGAAGCTTCGGTAGCGGCAATGTCTAAGAAGGGGATTGGAGTTGGAGAGAAAAAGGTGAAATATGTGAAAAAATCGTGAATAATAAAAATGAAGGTAAAAAAAGGTTGTAAACATGAGGAAACTTAAATTTCTTTCAGACCTATTCACTTGAGAACCACAAAGTTATATTTTATGCAAAATCTAACAAAAATTCTATCAGTTGAATAAAAGTAAAACTTGAAGATCCTTCCAACTTTAGTGTGATACTATTACTAGTCAAATAAATGCTAACTAGAACCAACACTTAAGCAGCAAAGTAATTTAAATAAGGTAAGAAAAAATAAGTAATTTCAAAGATCTTTTGAGACTAAATAAGTAATGTTAGTCTTCTACCTACTCAATAAAGAACCTAAACAATTAGATCCCAACGATATTGATTCTAATAAAGTTGGAGCAAAGAATTAAACTTTAAATAAGTTAGAAAGTAAAGTGAACTCCACCGTTATAATTCTTTAAGATTTTTGCAGTTGAATTGTTATTTGTGAAAGTGATGGAGGAAAAAAAAAGATAGAGGGATAATAATGTGAAAGGATTATTACCTTCTCACTCTTTCTCCCACTAGCAATCCAAAGTTATTCCACAAGTTTTGGTCTCATCTTCGAGCACAATTATTCCTAAAAAACAAAATGACTTTCCCTGTTCATGAATGACTTTCCCTGTTCATGATTTGTTCAAAGCTCAAACAAGGAACTCTTTGCAAACTACCAAATATAAGGAGAAAATATAAATTTAGTTGCAAAACTATAATAAATAAATAAATCACTCATAAACGTTAACATATTCAAATTTAGTTGTATGATAACTATAAATCAAAATCAGAGATTTGACATCATTTCTCACCTTTAACCATATTGACCAAAGAAAGAACAAAAAATATGAAATGCATGATAATTACTAGAATAAAAAGAGAACAAGAATAACAAGCCTACAGTCTTTATACCTATAACACAACCTCATATTTAAGACGGACAATCATAAAAAAAAAAAGGAAAAAAAATTCAAAAAACTAGGTTATCAAGTTCTCTTGCTCATTGTGCTTCTTAAAATTCATTGCCTTATTTTGATCATCTGCACTTGTACCATCACATATGACAGAAGGTATTTGGAGGCTTTAGTTGTACTTTGCACCTAATATGGAAACAGGGGTGGTAGAGGCTGAGATTAAAACCCAATCTCTTTCAAATAATTTCTCAATCTTCAAATACAGATGCACTAAATTGAACTAGAAGAAATAAACAAACAGCATTGTAAATGAGAGCAACAAGCATTTCATCAAATACTTGGTGTTCATCAAGAAAATCATCTACAACAATTTCTCACTAGCAAATTCTTATCCCTCCTCCATTACCTTCTTCTCTCTACTATTAAAATCATTTCTAAGTAGTGCTAGTCTTTGGTCTAATGCAAAAAACATTGATTTCTTCATTTGAACCAAATTAAAGTCCCTTTCAAACAAAAGTTAATCAGTAAATTTGAGTTCACAAGAACGTAAGTCAGAGCAACCCAAGCTCAAGAGTTTATACCTTTATACCTAAACTTGAAATCAAAGAGAAGAAACTTCCATTTCTTTTTTGTATTAGATATCTTCAAAACCAGCAAGATATCCTATCCTTCACCATGGAAAATTTGTTCTTCTGCCATTCTTTCTTGCAAACATAGAATCATGGATAGAGCTTCACTTGCTAGTGGTTAACCAGGCTATTAATTATGTAAGCTCTTAAGGGTGGTCATCCCACCACCTGACTGCTTCTCGTTCACAAAAAAAAAGACCGATTAAATAAATAAAGGTATTCATAGAATATGACCACCGCTTGAATGAGTATGGTAAAGGTAATGAGTTAGAATCAAGGAAATGTTTTGATCAACATCCAACCATCCCAACATCAAGGGAGTCAAGATTTAGTTGGTATTCACATTAATTTGTGTAGTGAGCCTTTAGTTAGATGGATTTAGTTACATTACCTAGTTGGACATTTTTTAAGATTTAGCCAAATGTAGAGACCAAAATGTAACTTTAAACATATGCTTGTTTATAGAAGTCCCAGTAGAAAAACAACCGTTCAAAGATTTATATTTTTGTTTCAATAGGAATGGACACACATCTCTAACAGTAAAACAATTGTAAATTTCTTTTGTATTGTAAACTAATATGATTAAAAATACAAAACTAACAAACCAATGTTTGAGAACTTTGGAATCAAAGCCAAGATTTTAATAAATCCTCAATTCTATAAAGAAAAAAGTTAATAAACAAACTCATTTAACAATCGTTCATAAACAAAGCATCCCCCAAACCTGATAGCCGAAGGAGGAGATCCACTGTCGGTGGAAAACAAGTTCTGTCGCCCTCTTGACGCCGGAAACTGTAGGGAGATCGCATAAGGAAAATCCTTCACCGTCAATATCCGACCGCGATCACTGCAACCACCGTGCTTACCCTTGCTGACGGAAACCCCACTTTTGAGGCTGAACCCTAACTCTAATTCGAGGTCAGTCTCACTAGGGAATGAGAGTTTGAATGGTTAGGGTTTGAAAAATCCAAGATTCTACAATGGATGGAGAAGAAGCAAGGAGGGTGATAGAGGAAGTTTCTTGCGAGAGAGGAGAGGAGGAAGAATAAAGTTTTTTAGGTTTTTTTTTCCTTATTTCTTTATACCAATTTTTTCCATGAAAGAGTGTCACTCTCCACTCGAACCCAGGACCTCATTAACCTAAGTTTTTATGACTCTAAAATATTATCATAAATTGTCAAAAATAAAAAAAATTCGTTTTCCTAAAAAATATCCGCATTTTTTTTCCCTTTTGTGACACTTTTTTTGCATTCCCTCATACAAAATGCATTATCCTAGGTGCATGGAAGCCCCCTTTTGTAGTAGTGGTACACCCCTTAATCACACACTTTTTCAATTGTACACAATCATACTCTTTTTCTAATGTATAAAACTATATTAATTAGACATGCCAAATAAGGGTGAAAGAAGTAGTAAAATCCATAGATAATTTACACACAATTTAACTTATTCTCTCCATGTAACCTATACATCTTCAATAGTAATCAATGAGAATGGAAATAAGACAAGAAGTTCATTTGGGTGCATTTTACTAATAATATTGACAAGTGGTGCCAAGAGAACCAATAATAACTAAGAAAAACAGAAGAAATTGGATCTATGATATATATTATCACCAATTAAAAGAAATAGTTATTTTGGATTTAAAAGGAAGCAATGATGTAGATGAAGAGAATATTTGCAAATTGGCATTATGCAAAAGTTCTTTTTTTTGAAGTGACAAGAAAAAGTGAGAATTACACCACCACTCTTCTACACACGACTTATCCACTCTTTCCAATGTTCATTTCACATGTTCTTGCAATCTAAACCTAGCATTTTTTTATTATATAAAAAATAATAATAATAATAAAATAATAATAATAAATAATAAAAAAAAAACCAGCAATTTTTTTTTCTCATAATGGAAGGAGCTATCAATGTGTTTTTCACTAATCTCATGGCTTTTATGATCTAAATCCATGGCTATGAATGTGAACATGAGGCAACATAACATGCTAAGAGAGGTGTATAAATGAATTTAGACTTTTAACTTTTTGAATTCCTTGCACTTAGCATTCCATGACATCAATTGTATAAACCAATGCTCATAGACATAATTTGGAGTCATTTTTTAGTTTAGCCAACCATGTTCTGCGGAAAGAGCTTTTGCGTCTATTTCGAATTTTCAATAGTAGATCTTACTCTCGATTGACCAAGAGTCTACAGATATGTTCACTTTTCATTTCAATATACTCATCATACTTATCATGCTCACAAGAGTTATATTGAAAGAAAAAAACTAATTTTATACAACACAACCTTCTCTCAAACTACTATCATCTTTGAAAGATACACAAAATAATGCACATGCTTCTTAATTGTAGTGTATAATAGTATTTTTCATTTTGGGTTTATTGTAGTATATAATAATATTTTTCTTTTTTCTTTTTTTGTCAATTAATTATTGTTACTCTTCCTTTTTAAACTCTGAATTCACTTTATTTAGACGATATGAGATAAAGATTGAATTTCCAACATCTTTTTTTTTTTAGTACAAATTGGAGAGGGAGAGAGTCAAATATCGATTTTCGGGTTCAAACTGTGACCATGGAGTTGAAATTGATTAATATCAATCAACATAACCAACTGAACCACCTACTTATTTGCTTCCAACATCTTCTAGTTGTCTAAACGCTAGTTTAACACTTTCTATAAAATAAAAATAAAAAAAGTTTAACCACGTGTCGAGATCTTAGAATGCCCACATTTAATCAACACTATTTAATTTCATTCTTAGATTCAAAAAATGAGGCGGAGTAAAAATTCAAATTTATGACTTTAAGAGAACTTATTTATAATTGAATACCGTTACATATGTATAAATGTGATTATATCAATCCGCATAAGTGAAAGCATAAAAATAAATTGAACATACTTACTAGCATTAAATTTAATAACCGAGATGAAAGCTAATGACCAGTAGCACAAGAAGCAAGACAACAACGTTGGAATGAAAAAATAACAAAGTTTTTAATTTTTCTACGCTCTCACTCTTTCTAACTCAAACAGTGTGATTTATTAATGAAGAATAGGTATAAAGTGATCAACAATAAAAAAAGAAAATATAGCAGTGTTCTCTATAATTCTCTCTATATAAATTTTACGTATATTGTTTCTCCTATTAAGAAACAACGATAGTTGAAAAGGATAAATGAATATATTACAAAAAGAAAAAAAAAGTGGGTGGAAACTAAGGTCACAAGCTAATAAATTAATATGAGAAAATACAACCAATTAATATTGAAAAATTAAGTAATTAAAAATAATTCCAACGCCGTAAATTTATTATTTTAGAGAACAGTCTGAAAAACACTCGATCTCCAACTTAATCATCAAATTTTCCTAATTAAGAAGTAACAACACCACTAATCCCACAACACAACCTTTCTTCTTTTCTTGATCTAAAAGCATATATAAGTCAAACACAAAGTGGTAAAAAAAAATAAAAAAATTAAATAATTAAAAAATTAAAAAAAAAAAAAGAAGAAGAAGAAGAAGAAAGTGGCTAAAAGTAGTGTTAATTTGAGGTGGTCCAAAATGTAAAGCAATTAATAGTGATAAATCATGGGATGGACATAACTCATAAGCATCCATACAACCAACCCTTCTAGCAATGACAATGGCAGCTATCTCATTCTTTCATGATATCATATTTTTATAACATGGCACCTTGCAAGTTACATGTTTTAAGATGTGATAAAAAAAAATATTTTAAAAAAAAGTTATCTATGATATCAATTGATATGAAAATTCTAAGATTCCTTAATTATAATAATTTATACCTTAATCTCTATTTACAATAACATCACCTCAAAGAGCAATTTATAATAATCCAACGTTTATTATATATTTACCATTTATAATAACTCCATTGATCTCACAAATACAGACTTAAAAAATAGCACATCCGGTATACTCTAAAGGGGTGATTGGATTTTGGAGTTTATGAGAGTAGAAAAGATGAGAGGAGATAAAGAACAAATGAAGAGAAAAGTGAGTGATTTGGAGAGATGAAATACTTTGTTTGGAGATTGGTGTTATGAGAGGAGATGAGAGAGTGATGTAAGTAGATGTGATGTTTATTTTATATATATATATATATTCGATATAATGAAATAATAGGTTTGATGTGATGTTAAAATTAAAAAATAAATAAAAAGAGTTAAAAATTAGATAAAGTTTAATATAATTAAATAAGATGTTTGATAATGAGTTGAGGAGGAATTGAAAGAAGTTGAGAAAGGTTGTGATGTACTAAAAACAAACACAGAGTTGACAATTTATCTTCTCATCTCTTCTCCCCTCCTCCTTCAACCTCTAAATCCAATCACCCCTAGGGTTGTTTGTTTGGCATATTTAGGTAGGATTTAATTTTAGGATTTATTAACTTCTCCTCGAAAACCTACATTCAAACGAGTTCTTACTAACTCCTTCTCATTTTTACTTTTAAAATTAACTCTCATTGCTAATCATTCATTTATAATTACTTAATCATTTCTAACCATTCATTTTTATTCATTCCTTTCAAATCAACTTATTTTTAACCACTCATTTTAAGTCATTTGTTTTTTAACTACTAAAAATAACTACTCATTTTAAATCTACATCCAAATAAGGTTTTGACTATAACTCCTCTACACAAAAACTACATCCAAACGAGTTTTTGACACAATTCTCAATTTTTAACTACTTAATATAATTCTTCAATATAACTCTTTAATTGAAATCCTACATAAATATGTCAAACAAACACCCCCTAAAGGACTAATACTATAATTGAATTTACATTAATGAAGTGATCAAGAGGTCAATTTTTAGGTCAAAAGTTACAAGAAGTTTGTGTTCTATGGCTTAGAAACCACGCTAAGTTAGAAAATGACCTCAAGTTTTAAGAATACTCTTGAAAAATAATATCATCTTTTTTGGTTAATTGGATTTTACTTGAAAATGTAGTTACTATGGTTTAGAATAATAGCCAACTTTTTTTTTTTTTTTTTTTTGAAAAGCAGCCAACTTAAATTCTTGTGAGGTAACATAAATTTAAGAGTCAACAATATTCTCTAATATTAAATCTTTTACATGCTAAGCTCTTCCTTTTTGGAATCTTAGTTTTGTATTTTTCAAAAAAAAAATTCAAAATTTCTTGTGAGCATTTGGTTTTCTTTTTTGGGAATATTGTTTACATTCAACCTCTCACACTTTGTTAATTTTTAGGAAAAAATATTTATTTCTTAAATCTAGTATGGCAATAAACTTTAAATTTGTCGACATGTGTTAAATGAACAATATAAAGTATATACTAATTTTTGTTGAAGTAAGGGTGAAAACATAACCAATTCTAAAAGATATAATAATGCTAATACATCTAAATGTCTAATTAAATTAAATAAATTACTCATAAACTAATCAGTAAAATAAAAAAATATTAACGATCTAGCACTAAAAAGATCATGGTGCGTTTGAATATCTCACTCTCAATTATTGTTGAACTAAGACAAATAAATTATAAGTTTTATCTCTATGATTGGAAAAAGGTTAAAATTTAGTGTTTTTTATTAAAAAATTTGAATTTAGTCTGTATCTATAGTTTGGTAAAATTTAAAAAAAATAGTCCTCATAATTCCTAATCGATTTAGCGAATTAATTAGTATGTGGATGTTAGTTAATTTACGTGTCAATAATAATATTGTGAGTTAAGTGACTGATTGTGTAAATAAATTTTTTAAAAAAAAAAAATTACATAATTTATGTATAAATAGCTAACTTCTACATATTTAATTCTCACCATTTACAAACACAAAAATAATCTTTACATTTTTTCAAATCATAGAAACTAAATTCTAGTTTTTAAAATCACAATGTCTTAATTTTAACCTTTTTCAACCACAAGGACTAAATTCTAAAATATTAAGTTTTTTTTTTGTTTTAAGTATAGACTAAACTCTAACTTTTTTTGAATCGTAAAGACCAAATTTGTAATTTATCTTACAATTTAATTATTTAAGACATTAAAAATCTTTATTTTGGAATTAGTAAATGCAAATCTTCTAAGTATTTAACTTATTATCGTTTTACATATAGAAAGATCATAAGCTCATACATAACTCTTTGTTTTTTTTAATTCAATAAAATTATGTTTTAGTTGGCATTTTCTAACATAATTCTTTTTCACAGTCTGCTTTTTCAAAATCCATGGATGCTTTAAGAGATAGAAAGAACTTTTGGAAGAATCTTAAGCAAAGTTTAATTTTGGAAGTTAGGGCCAATAAAATGGGAGGAATAGGATTAGTTAGATAGAATTTTATCCCCCACTACTATAACTTTTACTTTATTTAAATCTTTCTATAGTAATGATACATAAACTCACAATTCAATTTTGTAAGCCATGTTTAATAAGTATTTTATTTTTTATTTTTGAAATTTAAGCCTACAACAATTACTTCACCATATATTATTCTTACTAGTATATTTACGTCTTACTTATATTTTTAAAATAAACCAAAAGTAGCTTTCAAATGTTTTTTTTTTTTTTTTGACATTTAATTAACATTCACATCATTTCTTAATGTTATAGAAATTTTGGCAACAATAAATTTGCCGTAATATTTGAATTTGTAGTTGTATTGTTGATCTATTATTTCACATATTCTTACAAATAAAAAATCGTACATTATCTTCACATTTGTTTTTAATTGAAATTCACGTGTTTTCAAAAGAAAAATTAATATTGAAATTGTTTCATTTAAGAGCCGTTTCCTTCGAGCCCAAGTTCAAAGATTGGTTCTCTCATTCTTTTTCGGCCCACGACCCAATAACATTTTCACATAACAAATTAAACATTTTTCTTGTTAATGTACAAAAGTAATTTGTGTAAGATACTTTTTCACTGTAAATATTATATTATTTGGAGGGGTTAATATTTCTCCCCTCTATATCAATTAATTGATACATATAATGATCAATAAGTGAGAGGTTTTGAATTCTCCCCCTTCAAAATATTATTGTATTAGAAAACAGTAAGAAGAAAAAGAAAAAAAATATTTCAAACTACGAATTTTCCTAGTGTCTAAAGAAAATCATCACTTTCATGAAGATGCAACTCAAACATTTAAGAAAATTGCTTGATCGATTCTCAAAAAAAAAAAAAAAAGCTTGATCAAATAGGAAGCACATAAAAAATAATTTTGCCATCTTCAGGGTTTTTTTTTTTTTTTTTTTGTTAGTTAAACACTAGAATCATTTAAAGAAGAAAGAGAACTCTAAAATATAAAATAAGTTCACTTTTCTCCTTCCCCTCTCATTTTAATTCTTTGAGTTTCTTTTAGATATTGCAATCTTTTCACTCTTTTGAATCAATTTATTGTTAATCCAAGGTTTTTAGCTAAAGTTTCACCAAACTTATCAATTAGGTTTTCGAGTGAATTTGTAGATTTTTTTTTTTTTCCTTATGATAATATTTAAGTAGCAAAAAGAATTAGACCTCCATTGTTGAAGGACAGAGAAATTGAGAAAATTAGGTTTAAACAAAAATAGGAAGATAGTATTGAAGATTGCATTGTAGCAAACTCAACATTATAACCCTAAAAATATCTATATATAACAAACCAATATGTCCAATGGGCCTCGACACTGTAACACACATTCGTTTGTTTTTTTTCATAATATTTAGAAATTTAAAAGATTTTCTTTTTTATTACCATAGGGAGTCTTGGGGAAGGCCAATTTTGTGGAATGAAAAGTAGAGTAGGGGTATATCTTGCAATAGAAGAAACCTTTATGGGTGAAAAAATACCAAAATGTGAGGAAGTTATACAACGTGTATCCCTTGTTCAGTTATAGTGCACCCTGGCGATCAATTGTGTCGTTTACCATGATAATGTTATGGAGGATTGTCCGAAAGATGGGAAACTCTTGGACAGTTTGAAAGTTTTCGAAAGTGGCGACACTTTCAAAGTACATCTTAATATTTCTGTTTATTTTTTTTTTTTTTTTTTGTAGTTTCTAGTGATGGTGTGTCGTTCTCTAGAAGTTTGCAGTTCTATGTCTTTCCATTATTGTGGTATGAGGAGGGGGTGATTGATAAAGAAATGTCTATTCTAGCGATGAATGAGTGTTACTTTTGGAAGAGTCTTCGTTCCTCTACGGTCTTGAAGCTCTTGTTTTCTACTTTGGCGAGTTCTTGCTTCTTAGTGGTTACTATGTTCATAGTGGTAACCCTCAAGTTTCTTCAACGTCAACCAATGAAGTATTAACTATTTACCACTAGCATTCTACGTTGGGACCTACCAATTCTTTATGTTAAATCGTTGGTTCGAAAGGTGTTTCAAATCACTTTAAAAGTTACTTAATTCATAGTTTTTCATGTTTTATTTTATTTTGACCTGACTTGTGGGCCAAAATCAAGTTATCACTTTCGAATTATTGTGTTTTTATTTTGTTTTTTTGTTGTGCTTTCTGTCCTCGAGGATTTCTATTGTATGCCTCATTTGGTTTATTAATGAAATGCTTTAATAATAATAATAATAATAATAATAATATAAAAATTAAAAAAAACTTGGGGAGTCTTAATTGCACAGACGGTTTTCCCAATTATTAAAATCCATAAAGAAATGTCAAGAAAAGTATAGTTCAATGTTATAGTATATATACTTCTCACTTCTAAATGTTATTGAATTTTTTATTTTAAAAAAAAAATCCATATGGAGATTAAGGTGATAAACTTTAGTTTATGGGACATTACTTGAACATTAATAATACTTCCTATTAAACATCATCATCTTACATAAGAGATGTATCTCTCTCGTCTCAACATCATAACCAGTTATTTGTTTACCTTAACTTAGCATCATACAATTTTTTCTATTTGTATGTATATTTAAGCTTTTATATTTAGAGCGAGAGATGTTCATTTTTTCTGTGGGGACCTGCTTTTAATGAGCAGGGAATCCCGTTTAAGCGGAGAATTGAATTTTTTTTTTATCTGAACTAAACGAGTCTGGAGATGGGGAATGTATTCCCCATCCTCCTCTCCCCGATTCCTGCCACATTTATAATTTTATTAAAATTATTTTTCTCATTTTATTACTTTAATTTTTAGATAAAAAAAATATTTTTTGGTGAAATTATATATTTAAATGAATACTTTTTCTTAATAACATTAAAAAAAAATAATATATTTAAAACTTGATAGATATTTTCTATGATAATTTAATTATTTAATATTATTTTTAAAAAAGAAAAAAAGAATTGAACGGAAAAATCTTCTGCGAGGAACTCGATGCCTGCAAAAAAAAAATAGTGAATTTCGTGGAACAAAGATTGATTTTGGTGGCAGAAACGGGGAAGAAGAAGTCATTCCCCAATCTCACACTGCTCGGTAGACATCTCTACTTTGATTGAAAGAACATAAACATGAAGGAAAGTAAGTTGGCATTCTTTGTTAGTGGTCCCTATGGAAATTAAGTCAATTATGTTTAGTAGGATATGTCCATAAAAGGCATTATAAAATCATATAAGGGCAAATTATTTCATTCTCGCAAAGCTTTTGTTTGAAAATTCAAAAGAAATGAGATTATGTGAAGTACTTAATTTTTCCATTTGTCCTTAAAGGGTGGCGCAGTGGTTAAAGGCTTGAGCTTTGAGGGTATTCTCCCTTTAAGGTCCTGGGTTCGAGACTCACCTGAGACATTACTATGTCTCTGGTGCTTGGCCTAGGGATGAGCGTGGTTACCAAAAAAAACTTAACTTATTTTCGATTCTATATAGTATTTTAGGGTTGTGAATTATTTCGTTTTTGTTTTATGTTTTTTGAAAAATAAAACTATAATTTTAAAAATTCTAATCTTCTTTTTCTTTTCAAAAAAAAAAAAAAAAAACTTGCCTGTCTATTTTACTGTATTCAAATAGCTTAATTCCTCTTATCATTTATGATTATATGGATAATATGCGATTTCATCTCAAATATTTGTTTAAGCTTACTCGTTTAGATTAGATTTAAATTTTTAAGTTAAATATTCACTTAAGTTTTAAGCACTTAGGTAGAATCGGAACTTTGGGAACCCATAACCCACATAGAGTTATGATGTCATTTTAAAAAAATATGAGGTTACACCTTAAAATCAATTGGTGATGAAAAGAATTAGCTCACTTATCTTATAAATTATTATGAGGTCTTTTTACTTCTCAATGTAGAACCTTCACCGTGCCCCCAAGATAATGTATGTTGTTTGTTCATCAATCTTGAATCAGATCTCAATTTTATTTTATCAGACTGAATACTTGTTTGAGTTTAATGAGCTCTGATACCATATTGGATAACGTAATGTCTTACATCAAAACTAGTTAATAGTAAAAAAAAAAAAAATTAACTGATCATATATCATATAAAAATGTTGAAGAGTTCTTACCTTTTCTCAATATGGCTAACAACTATATTTTGCCAGTACATATTAGGGCACTTAACAATGTAACAACTTAGTTAGATAGCTGTATAGTTTATATTAGTTAATCTCTTTTTTCTTATTAGTTATAGCTATTAACTCATCTCTCTTTGTACAAACCTCTATGTGCGTGGAATACACTACTTCCTCTCAGTTCTTATATGGTATCAAAAGAAAATTCAATCTGAAACGTTGTTTCCCCTCCTGTTTGAGTCGAGCTTTCTCTCCACCATCAATGGCTGAACAAGAAGAGGTCATCGTCGATGAGGTTGAGATCAATGACTCCATAACGATTGAGGCTCAGATGAACCTGTTCCTTGTCCATCACTCGTTCAACTCCGCTTACGTTCTTGTATCGCAACCATTGATTGGTGCGTTGAACTTCATTTCTTGGTGACACGCCATGTTAATCGCCTTTTCTGGAAGAAATAAGGCAGGATTCATAACAGGTGACATCAATAACCCTCAAATCCGAAGTCAACAGTGTCTTGAAAATGCAACAATGACGTTTTGGCTTCGTGGATTATCAATTCGGTGTCAAAAGAAATTGTTGCTTCACTTATGTACTCTAGAAGTGTCAAAAAACTATGGGATGAAATCGCTGAAACTTATGAAGAAAGCAACGGGCCACGGAGTTTCCAATTACGCAAAGAACTCGTCTCCACTGTGCAAGGTTCGTCTTCTGTAGAAGATTATTATGCCAAAATCAAAACGATTTGGCAAGATTTGATAGCTTTTCGTCGTACTGACAAATGTTTTTGTGGAAGAAATAAAGCTTTGATCGATCATCTGAATCAAGAATATGTTATGATCTTTCTAATGGGATTAAATGATTCTTATGCGACTGTCAAAACCCAAATATTGATGATGGATCCATTGCCCTCTATTCAGAAAGCTTTCTTCCTAATAGTTTAGGAAGAACGCCAACGTGCTACGGCTCCCTCAAGTTCTTTGATCCATCCGATTGCACTAATGGCACTTAATCCAAAGCAGAGTATTGTAAACCAAGTGACAGCAACTCAAAATGATCTCTCAAAGCCTATTTGTACACACTACGGCAAGAAAGGCCACACGATCGAGAAATGCTACCAAATCCATGGTTTTCCCCTAGGATATCGTCCAAGAAGCCTTAAGAACTCTCAATACACTACCAGAAATTCGAGCACTGCTGGTACTCACCTTGTGGCTCAACAACTAGGCTTTTTCTCGGGTTTAAACAACCTTCAATGCTTGCAGCTGATGTAAATGTTGGGCTCTCGAGTACAGAATCAAAAAATTGAAACTGCAAACATGATGACACACGTTTCAGGTATTTGTCCTATACTTTCAACTATTGACTATTATCACAATTTATGGATTTTAGACTCTAATGCATCTAGGCATATATGTCATCAATCTACTTTATTTCAAAATCTGAAATCTGTTGAAGATTTACATATAGTTCTGCCTAATGGATAAAGAGTAAATGTGCAATTTGTTAGGGATATTGCTCTAAACAAAGACTTGGTATTATCTGATGTATTATATGTCCATAATTTCTCCTTCAATCTCATTTCTGTTAGCTGTTTACTTGCTGCAAATGATGTTTGTGTCAAATTTGTTGGCTTAAACTGCATTATTCAGGAAATGCCATCTTTGAGGATGATTGGCAGAGCTGATGCTCATAACGGGCTATACATGTTGGATTGCAAACCCGTCATAGAGACAAAGAAATCAGTCGTGACATGTGATGTTAGCTATGAAATATGGCATACTAGGCTAGGGCATCTCTCTTCTAGGGATTAGATTCTATGAAGAATATGTTGAACTTCAAGAATGTAACCCCCTCCCATTGTACTATTTGCTCTTTAGCCAAAAAATGGCGTCTTGTTTTCCCTTTCAATAATAATGTAGCACATTCTACCTTTGATCTAATTCATTGTGACATATGGGGTCCCTTTAAATGTACTACTCTCTCTGGCTATCGTTTCTTTGCTACTTTAGTTAATGATTGCTCAAGATATACTTGGACGTATCTTATGAAAACAAAATCAGACATTAAAAGCATAATTCCAAGGTTTTTTAAGTTGGTTGAAACTCAGTTTTCAAAAGTGATTAAAGTCTTTCGGTCTGATAATGTCCCTAAACTTCGTTTTCAATAAGTTTTTGCTTTTGTCGGTACTTCACATCAATTCTCATGTGTCGAGACTCCCCAACAAAACTATGCAGTTGAACGTAAGCATCAACACCTGCTGAACGTAGCTCGAGCTTTGATCTTTCAGTCCCAAGTGCCTATGAATTTCTAGGGCGAATGGGTCTTGATTGCAGCCTATATAGTGAACAGAATTCTTATGCCACTATTAAATAACATATCTCCTTACACTATTCTCCATAATGCTGCAGTTGATTATGACTTCTTACGTGCTTTTGGTTGTCTATGTTATGCCTCGTCCTTAAGAGCAAATCGTAGCAAACTTGATCCACGGGCAAACATGTGTGCTTTTGTCAGCTACCCTCTAGGGATCAAAGGATACAAACTATTCAATATCACTTTCAAACAGTTTATCATTTCCCGTGATGTAGTTTTTGTTGAAGATCGATTTTCTTTTCGTGAAACCCTTGCAGATCTGAAAGCCTCTCAAGTTATATCTTTCCTGAAGCTGTGTTACCAAAGATCATACATTTGTTCCCGAAATATTCTTTCCCTCTCGAACAGTCAGTAGTGTATATTGTTTCTCAATAGATTAATTCCCCAGATCATGATTCCTCTCCTGGATTGCCCTCACATGATGACAACACACATGGTATTCCTGCAGTCGAATCTAGCCAAGGTAACAATATCGACAAACCTGTTGCTCCCATTGCATCCAATGAATTCACTTCGAATTTTTCAGAACACACTGCAAACTCTCCAACTCAAACCATGGACATCATTTCAGCCCGTTGATCCGGTTGATGAATTTGATTCTAATTTAGAATCTTTAAATCCCAAGACTGAAGTGCATGATTCACAAGGTCTACACCTTGATTGTCAAGATGAGACAACCACTCTTTAGCCTTTACGAAGATCTATCCGAGAGCATAAACCATCGAGTTTTTTCAAAGAGTATCATTGTCATCTACTAGTTGGTGCTTCCCTCGATTCGACAGCTCATATCCCATCCAAAAATTTCTTTCTTATAAGAAATTTTCTCAACCCTACCAGAATTTCTTGCTAAACATTTTTTTACCTTTTGAATCTGCCTATTTCCACCAGGCAATTAAATATCCTCATTGGAAGACAGCCATGGATGAGGAAATCGAAGCTATGGAACGAACCAAAACTTGGACCCTCGTCCATTTGGCTAATAACTAGCATACTATAGGAAGCAAATGGGTTTACAAGGTCAAGCATAAGGCTGATGGCATTGTTGAAAGATATAAAGCCCGTTTAGTGGCTAAAAGGTACAACCTACAAGAAGGTTAGACTAACTTGACATCTTCTCCCTAGTAGCAAAGATCGTTTCTGTAAAGATCCTTCTCTTCTTAGCTGCATCCTATAAATGAAACTTAGTACAGCTAGATGTGAATAACGCTTTCTTAAATGGCGATCTATTTGAAGAAGTATATATGTCTCAACCTCCGGGTTATTACCAAGACCAACAAGCTTCTTCAGCTTCCACCTTGGCTTATAAACTCAATAAGTCTATTTACGGCTTAAAGCAAGAGTCGAGACAATGGTTCTCTAAATTTTCATATGTCTTAATCAAGCATGGTTTCCAACAGTCAAAGGCTGGCTATCCCTTGTTTACAAAAGGTCAAGGTCTCTCATTCGTGGCTCTCCAGGTCTATGTTGATGACATCCTAGTAACAGGACCATCTGTCCAAATTGTTGAGCAAGTGAAAACAATGCTGAAATTAAATTTCATGCTAAAAAACTTTGGCACAACAAAATATTTCTTAGGTCTGGAAATCTCTAGATCCATATCTAGCCTTTACGTCTCTTAAAGGAAATACTATCTTCAACTTCTCGAAGACTATGGCCTCTTAGCAATAAAGAGCACACCTCAACCAATGCTAACTTCGCAGCGCCTGATTACAACGTCTAAATCCCCCCTTTCTGCAGAAAAAGCCACAGACTACTGACGCCACATTAGTCGACTGCTATACTTACAGATAACACTACCTGATATCTCATGCTCGGTCCACAAGCAAAGCCAATATGTGTCAAAGCCGTATATGGATCACTTCCAAGCAGCCACATACTTACTAGCTATCTAAAAGAAATCGCAGGCCAAAGATTATTCCTAAAAATCTCAACAAACTTCCAGCTAAAAGAATTTGTTGATTCAGATTTGGGAACTTGCCCGGATATCCGACGATCAGTGAATGGCTTTTGCATTTTCTTAAGAGAGTCTCTAATTTTTTGGAAGACGAAAAAATAAGCTACCGTATGTCACTAGTGAACTGGTGTGGCTGACATTTTTGTTAACTTAGTTACAAGTTGAGACTTCAGCGCCTACAATAGTCTACTGCGACAATCAGGCTGCCATTGCCATAGCCACAAACCCCATCTTCCATGAACGGACAAAACATATCGAAATAGATTGCCACTTCGTACGAGAAAAGATCGACCAAGGCTTCATCAAACTTCTACCAATCCGAACCAAGCACCAGAATACACTATTCCCTCTCAGCTCTTATACCAATTGTATTCACTTGGTTACTATCGAGAGAAGCTTTTCTTACATAGTTGCAAGACGATATCTTGATCTGGCCCTATATTGTTGTGTTTTGGAATTAGAGGAAGCAAAACTTTAATAATCACTTTTTGGCTCACTGATTCATTTAATTCTTCACCTAATCTTAGCTCATACTTATCTCCTTTTTTTTTTTTTTTTTATCATGGACTATTAATTCTAAGGAAACTTACTAGATTAGTCAAATTTAAAAGTAATTAAATACAATCACTTCAAAAAAAAAAAGAGCAACTGTAATTATTAGCATTAATGAGTATTGTCACGTGTACTTTCTTATAATACTGTTATTTATGAGTATTTATAATATAATATATTGGTATTAATGAATATTTACTATATAATATTAAAGCGTGTCAATGACTATCAATGCAAATACTTTAGAATTTAACTACATTTGTAATTACTTTGTAAGAAAAGCTTGTCTAGTACCATTTTACTTAATTGTACTTCCACCTTTTTCAATAAAAGAAGCTCGTAACTTTAGCATATTCTATCTCATCTTTTTAATGTGATTCTCTTATTGAGCTTATAAAAAAAATGCTTAAAATTTAAATTGACTCACTCTCGCGGAATCACGATCCATTGTCTCAGACAGTGACTTCACTCACACGATATTGTTGGATCAGGCCATTGTCCAAGATTTCTCACTACTGCCCCCCATCCGAGTTCGAGTTGCTCTTAAAGGTATAGAACGACCGTTAAGGAGAGAAGAAAAACTACTTTGAAGTTAGGAAGAGGTTTTGAAAGTGGTGCGAAAAGAGAAAAACTTACCAACTTGTCAATAAGTATGATGTTTATACTTGCCATCACATGAGCCACACATTTTTATAATTTATTTTTAAAGTTGTTGAATCAATCATTTCTCTTTCAATCAGTAAAAAATATGTGGCACATGTGTTAGTAAGTAAAAACATCATACTTATCAATAAGTAGTTAAGTTTTGCTCGTGCAGGAATCACCCGTAATAATAAGTACATTTGCGTGAAGCAGCATAGCAAAAAGAAGAAGATATTAAAAAATCTTTTCGAGACCCTTTAAAAGATCATCCAATATTAAAAGTCGAATTAAATTTAGCTCAAATGATAAGATTCAAGTTCAAAATTTTCAACTAAAATAATTGAATGTTAAAAATATAATTGGAATTGTTTTTATAACAAAATAATCGAATAGATAGAATATTAAATTTGTATTAACCTGTAAAATATTTATAAGAAAACAATTGAAAGGTGTAACGTCGTCGTTTTAAGTGACGGCAGAGAGGAACACCGTAAGATTTTGTACTCTGCGTGGTACAGAATCGAATCGAATCCTGGCCCTCCGTCCGTGCACTGGATTTCACTCACGCCACGTCCCTTTCAAGAATCCCCACAAAATCAAAATTCAAATAAACAAATAAAATTATAAATTTAATTCCTTATGTTTGGTTTTAATCATACTATTCTAAGAAGCTTGATTGGTTTTCATAGTTGGAATGGATTCGTTGGAATGAATTGGTGACACGTTAGTTTGATTGATTATAATTTAATTTGACTCAATGACTATAATTTTCAAAAATCGATATTTAGCACTTTTATACAAAGTTTGTAGTTTCTTCCCTTAATTGTTTTAAAAAAAATCATTTTACTAAAAGTTCAACCATAATTAAAATAATCAGTTATCCGATTGAATATTCCACATTTAAATACATTTCAACTCTTAAAAAAAACTTTGAATCAACAATAAAATATATCTATATTGATATTTAACACATTAATTATGAGATTATAGGTTTAAATCTTCTTTTCAAAATATTTTTGAATAAAATAAAACTTTGATTTATTACGTAATTTTAGTTTTCATCCATGCATTATATTTAGGAGTATTCATACATTTCTCGAAAATCGATTTGATTGACTGAATCGATCAGTCGGTTTTCAAGTATATGTCAGTTAGTATCGATTATAAAAAAATAGTTAATCAAATTTTTGGTTAAATTGGTCAGTAGGTTGGCCAGTTTGGTTGTTTAACTTAAAATTTGTTTTATGTAATATTAATATTTTCAAATAACCAAATAGATTTTTTTGTTAAATTATGGTAAAATAACTTAAATTTATTCTTGTTAAATTATGGTAAAATAACTTAAATTTAAATGTGTTGTATTTGATATGTTTATTTTTTAAAATTAATTTTCAAAATTTTATAAACAAATTGCATGATTAATATATATTTTGTAATAAACAAAGGAAAAAAAATAATAATATGAACAAACTCATTTAACAGATTTTAACCGAACGAACCAACCCACTTAATCGACCGGTCGATTTTAGTGTCATTTTTAAGTAAACAATAGGTCAGTTTAGTGTATTTTCTCCAAAAATCTAAGTTTAAAAAACTGATTTTTTTTAAACATTTAAAAATCTGAATTTGAGCTCAAAACAAATCAAATAAAAAAATACATAAAATCAAATTTTTTACTTAAAGTGGGTTTAGTTTGGCATGTATGATAAAAGAGTATTAGAAAATATGAGATTCCACTCAAAATCAATTGGTAATGAGGGGAGTAACCCATATCTCTTATAAATACTTATAGGACACTTCCACTTTTCAATGTAGCACAATTGTGAGATTTTAACATGCCCTCTCAAGATGGTATCTCTTTTGAGCTCACCAATTTTGAATCGGATTTCAATTTCATTTTTATTGGACTGTTTGTGCTTTATGAATTATGATACTATATTAGAGAATATGAGATTCCACCTCAAAACCAATTGACAATAAAGAAAGTAAACTAGAAAGTAAACTATATCTCTTATAAATGCTTATAGGACTCTCTCACTTTCCATTATAACAATTGTGAGATCCGAACAAAAAGAAGTAGAATTGAATCTCCAACTCTCAAGTTCAAATAAATATGAACAAATTTATAATGTTATCAAAAAGAAAAAAAGAAAAAAAGAAATCCTTCTCTCTCTTCTTGTTTGAATTTGAATTTGTGTCTTTTTTCTCTCTCATTACAATACAATAATGGATTTTACAATAAAGAATGGTTGAAGAGGTTCCATCCACTTCTCTTCTCTCTTGACCATTTCTCTCTGTCCATTTTCTCACTCTCAGCTTATACCTCCAAAATTCCAAACTCCATTTTCAAGCTAACTCCATTTTCCCTTCTTCACTTCTTCTTCTTCTCTCCATCGGAAATCTCGCCGGAGAATCACCGCTTCTGCAACCGTCTTTCAGGTTAAAACTCGCTCTCTGTACTTCATTTTTAGTTTCTTTCACATTACGGGATTTATCCAGGAAAAATTGATGCTAGATGTGCTGTTTTTTGCCCTAGATAGTTAGCACCGTTCTTGATTTTGCTCGCATTTGGTTTATGAAACTCTGTCGTCGGTGTCGGTCGTCGTGATTCTTCTGTGTTAATGCTCTACTGTTTTTCTGCTTATTATGCGTTTTAGTACATGCTTGTAAATGTTGAACTCTTCGCTTGTTATGGCTTTTGAAACCGTCGTCGGGGTAAGAGTAAATGCTGTTGTGGCCATGAGTTGAATGCTGTTGAGAAAGAGTTAATGCTACTTAACGATCATGTGGTTTGACGATGTTTATTTTAGTGTTTGAATTCAAAACTATTGTTCTTTACGCGCAATCTCTACATCTGTGCCATTGAGGGTTGAATTTTTGGGATTCCCTCTGGTACGAAATCAGAACAACAATCACAAAAGAAAATTGTAAAAAGAACGTGAGAGAAATACACATTTATGTGGTTTGCTAACGATTTGTTAGCTACGTCCACAGGTAGATCAATTTGGACTAGAATTTTAAGAGAATTTATATTGTCCACTCTCAGCGAGACTCCCGACTAAGTAATCGTGGGATATCAAAAAGTTCAAGGCATATTTCAGCACGCTCTGCAACCCTAGCATGTTTGTTTCCTAGTCATTGGCAATGAGTGTGTATGTAGTTAATAGAACTCGACTCTTCGTTTGTAGTCTCTGTTACAAATTTTATCAACGATTTGACAGTTGAGCTTTGCATTATTTTATTGTTTATCGTTTGAACTTTAAGTGGGATTTTAATTTTTAAGATAAATCTGGATTTGAGTTCAGAAAACTTTGAATCGTGTCATTTCGGTGGTAGATGGAAAACCATGCGAGCCTTATCTTATGATCTTATACCACCAAAAGTTTTGTGTCTTTGAGCCAGGAAATCTATGAATGTTCATAATTCAAGGTAAAATTAACCATTATGAGTTGACCTAGTGGTCAAGAGGGACTTAGGAAAGCAAAAGGATATGAGTTAAATCTATGGTGACCATTTAATTAGTAATTAATTTCCTATGGATTTTTTTGACACCCAAATGTTGTAGGGTTAGGCGGGTTGTCTGTGAGAGAATCAAGGTGCTCCAAAATTGATGATATTACCGTACATGTCTAACTTTCCTTTTTTTTTTTTTAATTTTTTTTTTATTAATGTCAGTTGGTGGCGTTGGCCTGGGTGCTCCCCTCTTTCGTTTATCAAAGAACAGCAGTCTGCTGGCATTTAAATGGAGCAGTATGAAATTCTAGAGCAGATTGGCAAGGGTTCATTTGGCTCTGCTCTTCTTGTAAGGCATAAGCTTGAAAAGAAAAGGTACGATAATTTCCTGATTATGGTTTCTGGATTAGTAATTAAGGTAGTTGTAATTTTACCTTTTCATTTTCTTAGGTATGTCCTCAAGAAGATTCGCCTTGCTCGCCAAACTGATAGATCGAGAAGGTCGGCTCATCAGGAGGTCAGTGGTAATTCTGCTGAAGGAAACAACATTTTTGCTGTCTTATTAACATTTAATGTAGTCTGGAATATATTCTAGTTTTTTGGGAACTTAGGTTTGAAAATGATGATCTTGAGTCTTGGATATGTCATCTTAGTGATGTGAGTTATTGACATGAGTTTTCATTCAATAAATTACAATAGGTTGCAGGCATTTATCAAATCTTGTAATGCCACGTACTTCTTTTTGTGAGCAAAAGTAGGACGTTAGCGTAAAGGCTTATATTATTGGATTGATTGATGTGAATAACAAATAGATCTAATTATCTTTAGGTTGCTATTAGCAGAGTATTAAGTTGCTTGAAATTGTACATTCTAAAATGTGATATGGGAAATACTATTTGAAAGGCTGTGTCTGCTAGTTGATGTTATTGTTTACATGATTAGTTATTTTCTTCTATTATTTTTCTATAGATGGAGCTTATATCTAAAGCACGCAACCCCTTTATTGTGGAGTATAAAGATTCTTGGGTAGAAAAGGTTGGTATAATCTTGAACTTTCGGTATTTTTCTTTGACTATTTTGTGATGTTTCTTTCTGGAGACAAATTTTGATGTCTGTATTTTTATTGGCCTTCTGGATATGTGGTGAGGGTTTGACTCCATTATCTTCAAAACTTATAAATATATATATATTTTAACATCTATGTGGTATGTACACGTGAGATTTCAGTTATTCTGTTCATCATTGTGCATTCATTTACCATGCTCCTCTGAATTGAAAAATTTCAATTTTATTGACCTTCCTTATATTTTTTGCTTTTTCAGTTTTATTGTTTATCTGAATGTATGATCAACCATTTTCTTTTCCTTATTTTTGGTTTTAAGGAGCTTATTCTCTGCAGTGTGCCTTATTTTTTGAAATATTTTCTCCAGGGCTGTTTCGTGTGTATTGTGATAGGATATTGTGAAGGAGGAGACATGTAAGTTTGCCAAAATTTATTCCATAATAGTTTATTTTCGTGGTAAGAATTATCAAAAGAAATGTTGATGAACTATCCTCCAAGGCTAACCAAAAGGAACATAGAATACCTTTCTTTCGGTAGTTACTCGGGTAGGGGAACAATTACAAAAGTTTGTATCTCAACTCTAAAGAGCATTAAGAATAAGCTATTTAATTAGAATTGTCCCACTGAGTACATCTGTACATGATATCTCGTTCAATTTCATCTTCAGTAGTATTTTTGAGGCATCTCGTTAACATTCCTCTATTCCTTATATTCAACAGGGCTGAGGCTATAAAAAGAACAAACGGAGTTCATTTCCCTGAAGAGGTGCCTTTCTTGTTTGACGGCTAAATTTTTCAGCTTGGCTGATAATACTATTGTTTAACAGTTCTGCTGATCAACCTGGTTTGTTGAATGATGTACTATGCAGAAACTTTGTAAGTGGCTTGTTCAACTTCTTATGGCACTTGATTACCTTCATTGCAACCATATTCTTCACCGTGATGTCAAGGTGGGTACTTAACTGCATATTCCTTGTTAGATAGCATTACCAATCCTTTATGCTACTATATTTTTAATCTTAAATTATTTTTTTAATGATTGATACAGTGTTCGAATATATTCTTGACTAAAGATCAAGATATACGCCTAGGTAACCCATCTGCCTTGGTCATTGTTTCTCTCTATATTGTTTTTGTCTTGAACCTTTACCAAATATTGTATGTCCTGTATTGGCTGCAGGTGATTTTGGCCTTGCTAAAATGTTAACCTCGGATGACCTTGCTTCATCTGTGAGTAGCATGGCTTAGAGTGTGTGTAATGTGTGTTTTCAGCATTTGTGTATATCTATTCGGTGTTTGGTTGCGTTGGTGGTTGTGAGTGAGGCGGAGGTTTTCCTAAAATCTTAAGAGTTGAAATATTTTTGATGCACTGCAGGTTGTGGGTACTCCAAGTTACATGTGCCCTGAGCTTCTTGCGGACATACCTTATGGTTCGAAGTCGGATATATGGTCTCTTGGTAAACCACCTATCATTGACCCTTATATTCCTACTTTATATCAGTTGTGATTTCTTGAATATCTATCTGGGCACCAACTTTCTCTTCAGGATGTTGCATACATGAAATGGCTGCCCACAAGCCTGCATTTAAAGCCTTTGTAAGTTGCTTATGAATAGTTATATTTCTATCCAGAAAAAACTGAGGGTTCATTTTACTTGCACCATGTAGTTAAATTAGATCACAAGACAATATGGCCTTGTTTTCTTAGGCAACACTAATTTGATATTTCTCTCAAGCAGGATATGCAGTCCTTGATCAATAAAATTAACAAGTCCATCGTAGCTCCACTTCCGACCATGTATTCTGGTGCATTGTGAGTCCCAATCCATCTTTTGTAGTCTTTACGTTTAGTTAACTAGTACTTACTGAAAACTTAACTATATTCTGACTTTCTTTTGTCTGATTCAAAACAGTGATGTTATTTCCCTCCTTTCTGCATTTCCATTTATCATTATTGGAAATTTTCCGCTTATCCTATAATTGCTCATCAATTATCTGTACTCTTCTACTAATTTGGCCATTAAATAAAGACATTGATTTATCTGAAATATTTCTTTGATTGCTCATTCAGTCGAGGGCTTGTCAAAAGCATGCTGCGAAAAAATCCGGAACTCCGACCAAGTGTATGTCTCATCTTTGTTTTTTGTCTTTCTTGCCTGGTAATTGATTTTATCTCAGGAAATATAACGTACATTATTTCAAAAGTATAAAAATAAAACGTACATTAAGGAATGAATGGTAAGTTGACGCCAATTATATTTGTATGTCTTATGAAAAGTCATACCTGCTTTGACTAAATCTTATTGTATAGTATCTCAGTTCTTATATTTATAATAGTTATCACCAACCAAATAACCACCATAGGTTGGCCTAGCGGTCATCAAAGAGGGCCTTAGAGATCTAAGAGGTTATAAGTTCAATCCATCATGATTAGTGTTAGTTGATATAATTAAATTTATCCAATGTATCAGTTTAAATTGGGTTGATTGACGATTTATCACAATTCAACCGTCACCTACTTAAAGAAATAATTTTCGACAGATATAAAAATAGTTGTCAGCAAATAGTAATGTTCTTGTTCAATATTTTGCTGTTATGATGAACAGTATGTTAGTATTTATTTATGAATACTATTTCTAAAGATGCTCATAGTCTGCTGGGAAGTGTGTTAGTTAGCCTTCTTAGCCTAGCCAAGTTTATTCTGCATCTTCACATTCCTCAGTTTAAAAGAACGTTTGTAGATAAGAAAGTAAAGAAGAAGAAAAGAATTAGTTGAAATAATCTTTATAGCATTGAAACTTCTCATCGTTACACTATGGAAATTACATGGCAACAATGAAAAATGATTGTGCATCTGTAAGGATGTTTTCGTATCTGTATATTCTGATATTATGCATGGAGTTGTATGAAAAATCTGGTTTTTTATTCGATAACATTTTAAAAAGGAGATTTGAACTCGTAACCTCTTGGTTACTTATATCATGCCATTGGAGTTGTACGGAACATCAACAAAGCTTATATCTGTCCTTTTTGGTGGATTTTTCTTGACGTTGATCTTCTGCTTTTACTTTCTAGGCTGCTGAATTACTCAACCATCCTCTTCTCCAGCCTTACATTCTTAAGGTTCACATTAAGTTGAATAGCCCTAGGCCAAATACATTTCCTCTTCAACGGTCTGATACAAACTATATCAAGAAAATAAGATTTGTGGAGCCAGGGTCTGGTAGCGCCAGAACTTTCAGAGAGAAGAGGCTGTCTTTTAGCAATGACAGGGCATTAAATCCGGGCATCTCCATGACCGAGGACGAGTCGCCATGTTCCTCTCGAAGATCACAGCAGTTCCCCAGTTATTTGAATAAAAAGTTTGATGAATTATATGTTGGTAGTTGTGGTGAGAAAGAAAGTGATGTTGAACTGTCAAGCATCTCAAAGTTCTCAACAGTTTCAAAAACCCCAAGGTTGACTAATGCCAAGGCTTCTGCTACGCCCAAAAAGCAGACAATCTCATCAAAGGTTTCACCTGCAAAATTCAACCCTGTAAGTTTATAATAAACTTGTATATAGTGTTATGTTAAATTACAAATTTGGTCCCTAAGGTTATTAAGTCTTAAAAGTAAAATCACATCTTATGATTTGATAAAACTATATATATGATCTTCATAGTTTGATAAAATCTTCATACAATACATGAGGGTTTTATCGGGGACTAATTCTAATTTTTAAAATCATAAGACTAAATTTAAAAACCATAAAGACCAAATGTATAATTTAACTAAAATTATATCACATAAGCTTTGCAAATCTCCCTTCTCCCTAAGTCCCATCTGTTAATATATTTTTACTTCTTCTGGTTTACACCATATTAGTATTATGAGAATATTGTACAAATCACCCTAAATTATGGTATTTTTTAGTTTGATTAATTATCACTTCTACAGTTTGTTAAGTGTGCCCTTGCAATTAACCGCTTTGATTAAATTTGAAAGATTCTCACAAAGGTAAGGGAGGTTAAATTTGTCATAAAAAATAAAAAATTCACTCATCTTCTTCCAAATCTCCAAAAATTAAAAGTTGAAGGGACTAATTGTTACAACTTACAAACGCCTTAAGTGTTATAATACCAAGACCACCATTATCTACATTATGTTGAAGTTGCTAAATGAGTGGAGATGATATCTTTGTAAAACTGTGTTTGGCTCACCTACAACAGAGATTTATTTGATCCTTTGTCACAACTGTTGAAGTCCATACTTCTATTCCTTGGGACATGTTAAACTATATCTATTGAAATTATTCATTTTCAGTATGTTGGTTTGCAGATTCCAGCATCACATACGCCAGCTAGAAGATCTTCACATTCAACTCGCAGGGCATCTCTTCCGCTTTCAACAAAAGCTGCAGGTTTTGGCACTCCTTACAGGTTGAATACCGGGCTGCTTCACAGCATGAACTCTCCCAATATCTCCGTCAATGCCCCGAGAATCGACAAGATTGCAGAATTCGCCTTGGCTTCTTCCGAGGATCCTCTCCTTCACATCCGTGGAACATCATCAACATCTGCACAGTGCTCTGCCAACTCACAAGATTCCACCAACTGCTCCATTACAAAGGACAAATGCACCATCCAAACTACTGCGACGAGATCCCGTCTTCTCAATTCCACCTATAAAGTTCCTACAAATGTAAGTGATTACTTCGATCACAATCCAGCAATCGCCACTTCAAGCCGTTTATCCTTCGAGTCACGGCAGCGACGGTTCGACACCTCGTCGTACCAGCAACGCGCTGAGGCACTCGAAGGGCTTCTGGAATTCAGTGCAAAATTACTACAGCAAGAGAGGATTGATGAGCTTGGAGTGTTGCTGAAGCCATTTGGACCTGAGAAAGTTTCTCCTAGGGAAACTGCCATATGGTTGGCTAAGAGCTTCAAGGAGGCAACAGTATAAGTTGAACACTGATTCAAAAATCCATTATTGCCTCAACTAATTCCTTAACTTTAGGAATTAGTATATTTCTATCTTTTTTCTTTTTCTTTTTCTTTTTTTGGCCTGCCTTAGTTAGTGTACCCATAAACATTTTCTTCAAACTTGGAAGAAAAAAATTTCTTCACTTGTTAAAACGTAGGTTTAAGTGGTTGAGCAAAATGGTGTATATGTTCTATGGAAGCCCTCGAGGACTTTTTTTTAGTGGGTTAAAATTATTATTAGAGAAAGTAGAAACAAAAGTAATTCACGGCAACCTAAAAATTTAAGTCGATTGGCTATGAGGTATGGTATAAATGGTCCAAAAAAATCATAAATTTGAATCCTCCCATTTTTAATACTGTGGTACATTTGGAAGAATGTTCTACAGGTAAAAGTTAATAACTTTTTTTTTTCAGACGAGTAAAAATTAATATTAATCGAAGATGAAACTATTTTATAAGAATTCGTACACATGTTCTCATGTTAATATTAATCAAATATTATTTAATATTTAATTGTGTTAAATCACTAATTTAAGGTGAATTTAGTAGGTTAAATTATTATTTGGAAAATTGTACCAGATCTAAATTAATGACAAATATAATAAATTTTAAAATATTTATATCTATAGTTATTAATACACTTTAACTATATTAAATATTTATTAATATAATATTAAAAAAAATATTTGACAATATTTATTAATATTAATGATCATGGATACTATTTATTTTTAAAAAATGACTATATTTATAATTATTTTTTAAATTTGACCAAAGTTTTCTTATTCATCGTTGTACTTTGAAGCTTGATTTTTCAACTTTTAATGTCCAGTTTTAATTCAGTTACTTAAAAAAAGTTTTGATTTAATTTTTATGATCAGTTTTTGTAATTTTTTCTTAAAATAAATATTCTTTTTTATAAATTCTAAAAATATGTTATTGTGTCTAAAACTATTTTTTCTTTACAAGTGATACCTGATTCTTTTATCTCTCCTCATCAATTTCTCTACACAGACTCACGCTCACAGTCCCTCACTCTCCGTCGCGAAACCTCCAACTCGCCGGAAACCGCCATTAAAACCGCCGTCTGAAGCTTTCTCAGTTAACCCCTTCTCCGTCGCGAAAACTCCGTTCTCAACCCACAACCACGAGCCGTCCGATTGAAGCCGAGAGACATCCTTGGAACGCGAAGTCGCCGAACCAGAATCTGCTCCACCAGCCACCTGTGTGACCCGGTTCCGACCCGAACGGGTCTTCCTTGCTTCCCAACCTGTAGATCCAGACCACCCCGTGTTTCCCAATCCAAATACCCCAAAACTCGACCCTTGGTTTTGTGCTATTTGGGTAAATTACCTTTGCTCAACTAATTTCTAAACACTTCAGTACATAAACACATTAACTTATGGTTATGCCTTGCTAGGTTCGTGATTATTTTAGCTGATCGGAGTGGTGGTATTTCGATCAAGTCATCAGGTTAAGGTAAGGAATTTTACCCTTTTGCGGCGGTAATATGATCATTAAAGACGCTTATGTAGTTGCTTGGTTTGAATTGATCATGCTGGTATGAATTTCTATTTTATTTTATTATTATTTTTTTATATCCGTGAGATGAGCTTGCGCACATCTCGACTAATGTCATGGTACATACGCATGACCATGCAATATTTGGATGCAAGGAAACTCTTAAGAAATTGATTCCTAGGTAGGTGGCCACCATGGATTGAATCCATCATCTTAAGTACTCCAAGATCCTCTTTGACCACTTGAGCCATATCATGGTATAAATTTTTATTGAATTGGATTATGTTAAGAGTAGTATGCTGAGTGAGATTAAAATCATACTAAGATGGATGATGAGCTTGAAACGACATGTTAGACTTGAACTAGTCTAAGTAGATGCAATTTTCAGGAGTTGTTTATTCGGTTTAGTATTGTGGACTTGTTGGTCCTTACTATTGCTAACACGGACTTGATGATCCTTATCTTTGCTATTGCGGACTTATTGCTTCATTCATATTGTGTGCTACTAGGTCCCGATGGGAGAGTTTATATCTCATGTATGTTATTCTTATAAGTTACATGCAATTATTTGGTTGTTTACATTATCCAATCAAACTGATCTCTTTTACTTCATTACTGTCATTTCATTTTAGTCTTTGATTTTCAAGATTAAACAAGAACTCTAGTCTTTAGAGATTTTCTGCTATTCAAAGTGTTAAGACAACTATTAATACTCTATAAAGTACAAACCCCTCATCTGAAAAGGGAAAAAAATTGAGTAACCTCGATGCGCTGCTTATGCTGCATTAGCAGCATTATACACAAATATGTTTCATGGAATGCTCTAATATCTGCTTTAGCTTAAATGAATTTAATATTTGATGCATTGATGCTTGAAGAACCGGTAGAACCAAATTATGTAACAAAACAACTGCTAGTATTTTACCTAATTATGCTTCTTTTGCCAAGTATTTCGGTCCATGATTTATTAATTAGCATCCATCTCAAAATCAATTGGTGATGAGAGGAGTATCCTACCTATCTTATAGAATGTTTGGAGGTCTCTCTACTTTTTCAATATGGGATCCTCAACATGCCCCTTAGTGTCTCTTTTGGGTTCACTAATCTTGAATCGAATCCTAATTTCATTTCCATTGGACTGAATATTCGTTGGGATTTAATGAGCTCTGATACTATATTAAATAGTTTGGACATTCATCTCAAAACCAATTGGTGATGAGAGGAGTAATCCATTTATCTTATAAATGCTTAAAGGTCTCTCCACTTTTTCAATGTGTGATCCTCAACATGGTTATGTACATCATAAGACTAAATTGATGAAAGTGATTGTTTCTTATCCAAAAAAATTGATGAAAGTGATAGGTTTGGGGCCTTAGAAGAATTAGGAATATTGTAGGGTAATGTGGGCAATTTGTTAAGAGTTAGTTAGTCATTTAGTTATAAATAGAGAGTGTGGGTACGAAGGATGGGCGCCAAAATATTCAGTAAGCTTTAGTGGGCTCAAGAGAGTATTCTCTAGAAAAGAAAGGTTCCAAGTTCCTATCAGAACTTGGTTTATCTTATATTTTTTTTAATCCCTTTGATAGTAATATAGATCTTGGATCTTATCAGATAGATATTTATACCTGAACGGAAAAGCAGAGATCTTGTTCTGGCACATGAAGCATAGTTTCATGGAATACTATCATTTCTGGGTATTCATTAAATGACGAGTGGTTGGAAGCTTTAGAACATTTATGTGAGTTAGTATGCTTAGGGATTGAGCCAGACTCTGTAACTTTAATAAGTGTTTTATTTTCTTGTATGTCATCTTTCAATATAACATCCCGATGACCCAACCCAACCCAAAAATATATGGGTTGGTTGGGTTGGGTTGTTTTAACAAATAGAGTTGGATGGGTTGATGAATTGGCCGACCCAAAAGTTTGGGTTTGTCCAAAAAAGACTCCTAACCTAGCTCAGTACATGTACAACCCTTGTATGCAATTGTGTTTTGGGCTGAATAACAAAAAGTTGTTTGGGCATTTTTTCTTTATTTTTCTTATTAAAATAAAGTCTTTTTCTATAATTCTTTTGTCGGTTCAATCCTCATTTTCTTTGCTTGAACCGATGTGTTACGTATTGCTAGGATTTTCATCTCACGCCCTTTCTTCTCAGTTTTCCCTTTAGTTCTCCATTTCTTTTGCTTGAATCAATGACGTTAAGTTTAGTTTTCTAGTCACAATTGGGCCATCTTCTCAGTTTTCTAGTGACAATTGGGTCGGTTCAATCCTCATTTTCTTATTCCCCTTTCTCTACCATTGTCTTTTTTTTTTTTAAACCGAGAAATCGGAGCTTTGCTCTACTATACGTGGGGTAACTACGCTCGTCCCTAGGCCAGGCATCGGGAGACATCGAAGGAATGGAGATACGGGAGGTGTCTACAAATTAATGTCACAGGTGAATTTCGAACCTAGAACCTTGAGAGGAGCACATCTTCAAAGCCCAAGCTTTCAACCACTTGTGCCACCCCTTGGGGACCAAAAAGAGGCGGAGGGAACGACTATTATGCGTAATTGATTACAGCAATTACAAATGCTACTCAATTTTGCCTCAATCCTCAACTAAATCTCGAAGTTGCATCATCTCTATTGATATCTGATAGGAATCTCCCATTCTCAACTAAATCTCGAACTTAGAACCTCCCATTCTCAAGAGAGTACTCTCTTTGAGTCCACAAGATTTCACTCAATATTTGGATGCCTTTCACTACCTAATTCTCTCTTATTTATAACCATATTCTCTAACAAACTCTCTAACTAATTGCCCATATACTCCTTTCCTAATTCCTGTAAATTTCCAAACCTATCAATATCCTCTTTCAGATTATTTCTTATCATCAATTAGGAGTAAATAGATATCTTCTGTTGTAATCACATCTCAATCAATTAAGTGTAAGAACCAATTTTTTATTCATTTGATCTTAAGTATGTGTTTTGCGCCAAAAAGAGCAGAGATCTAGTGGCATTCTTCAAACTACGTTTTCTCGTCTTTCAAACTATGTGTTGTAATCACATCGATGAAGGTTTTTGTTTCCTATAAAAATAAAAAAACCACGTTTTCTCTTGTCTTCACGATGCTTAACAGATTCTTTCTCCTTGGCATTTCTGGTTTTGTTTCACAGTGCCCCAATCACTAAATTTTTTCTTAACTTGTTTATAGATATTAGTTGTTTTGAAGTCATGTCTATGTTTTATTTCGTGGTTTGTGATTGTTAGCTTTTATTCAATAAACAAGTTTCTTTTGTGGTATCAGACTATCAGTGATAGCTAGGTTTGTTTTGGTTCATATTTGTGTATCCAGTTTATGTAATAACTGATTCCTTGATGGTTGGTGTTGTTTCTTCTGGGTTTTGTTGCAGATGTACATTGAAAAATGAACTAAAATTTGGCTGGGAGAGAGATAGAAAATCTGAAATTGAGTACTCATGAGCTTTACCTGATTTGATTTCTGAACATTTGGCCTGTTTGATAATCCTTTTTTTAGTTTTCTATTTCTGAAAACCATGTTTGTTTCCTTATAGTTTGTTACTAAGTTTTTTGTCTTCCTTCAAACCTGTTTGAATTCTAAGCCTAAATTCAAAAACAAAATGAAACGTTTAAAAATTATTTTTTAGTTTTCATTTTTTTTTACTTGGTTTTTGATAAAGGTTTTAAAAAAGTAGGCGATGAAGTAAAAATACATATGTGGAAGAAGTGTTTATAAGACAAATTTTTAAAAAAGACAGCTAATACAAACAAAATTGTTATCAAATAAGGCCTGTGGAGTATGTCGTAATGCATTTCTATAGAATTATTTCCACCCTTGCAACTTGGTGTTAGGAATAATCATTTTGAACTTGACTATTTTTTTAGGGCATGGCAGAATCAAACTCACATGGTTCGTTTCCACCTCCTCCAGTTCCCCCACTTCCTATGGTTATTGATGGGGCAGATCATGATGCTGCGCTTGCCTCTTGTGAGTTCTTTACTCGTCGAGAAGTACTCCTGCGTCGGTCTCGGAGAGTGAAGCAACTTTGTAAACTCTATAGGGCACTATACTGGGCTTTAATGGAGGAAGTTAAGCACAAGTACCGCGAGTATTATTGGACATACGGCAAGAGTCCGTTTAAGGAGGATGAGAAGGAGGCCGAGGGCGGCATTGGTGGTGATTATCCAGAGGGTATTGGGGAGAATGGGAAGCTAGGATCAAGTTCTGCAACAGTCGATGAGATTAGAAGGTGTGAGGTCACTGGTTGCAAGGCAAAGGCAATGGCATTGACAGAATACTGTCATGCTCATATCCTCTCAGATAAAAGGCAGAGGCTCTACAAGGGTTGCACCTTTGTAATCAAGAGGTTTGCATTCTAGCTGAATGATCAATTCTTTTTGCTGCATTATAGTATAATTAATTTTCTAGTTAATAAGCAATAGCGATAAATTTTTTTTTTTGATAGGAAATAGAAACTTTCATTGTTGAATGAAAAGTTACATAAGGACCATCATAGGAAAATTACAAAAAACTTTTCCAATGGGATAAAAGAGTAGAAAAACAATAATCTTTAAAAGGATGTTTAGAATATGTCCATGTAAGCGCAAGGACCGTAATAGATTCGATAATGCAGCATCTTTCTTGATCCTTCTCCTCAAAAAGCTTGGAGTTTCTTAATTTCCATAAGGTCCAGCAAAAAGCGAAAATAAAGGCTTTCCACAAAATCTTTTTCTCCTCTGTGAAAGGATGGCCAATGATAGCAAAGTGAATGAGATCTTGGATGTTACCGAGCCTAATCATCTCCCATCTAAAGGTCGTGATAAGAAAATCCCAAATAGCATTAGCCACTTTACATTGACAAAAAAGATGGAAATGATTTTCATGGCTCTCAAAACAAAGCTGACAACAGTTTGGAGAGATAGCAAGACTAGGGGCCCGAATTTGAAGCCTGTCATTAGTGTAAGGATCCCATGGCTAAGTTCCCATATAAAGAATTTAATCTTTTTTGGCTGAGAACCTTTCCATATTTCAGAAAAAAGGTCTTTTTTATCATGATGAATTATGGATACAAGACCATTACTCATTGATTTAGCAGAGAATATACCATATGAATCCAAATTCCATCGCCAACTGTCTTTACCCGAGCTCGGCCAAATTCTATCCATCTTATTAGTAAAAGATGCCCACTCCAAAATCTCATCATCTTTAAGGTTCCTCCTCAATGTGATACACCATGATCTTGAAGAGCTATCCCAGAGAGTAGCCACACTATCCAGTTTGTTAGGCGACAGATTGTAAATCAGTGGAAAAGCATTCTTTAACTCAATATCTTTACACCATTTGTCATGCCAACAGCGCGTGTGGGCCCCCTGCCCAACTTTAATGGATATGTTGGAATAAACTAAGTGTTTCTACTTGTCAATGTCCCTCCATGGACCCTTTCGACGATCTAATGTCTTTGATGCCAGATTTTAGATCACCACCAATAGTACCATAACGACAGCCAATTCAAATTCTCCATAGTGCTTCATTTTCATTAGAAATCCGCCAATGCCATTTAGCCAAAAGAGCCAAATTTTTCGATTGTATGTCCACAATGCCTAACCCGCCATGCTTAATTGGAGTGGTCACCTTTTCCTATTTTAGCAGATGAGATAGGTAAGATTCCTCTTTTCCCCTCCAAAGGTAATTCCTCATCAATTTTTCAATGGCAATAGTGACTTTTTTTGGTGCAAGATAAAGCGACAGGTAATAAGTAGGGATGTTGGCAAGAACCACATTTAGGAGTGTAAGGCGACCACCTTTAGAAATATGAGAAGAACTCCATCTATGCAACCTCTTTTCAATCTTCTCAATAATAGGATTCCAGAATAGGGTCGATTTGGGATTACCTTTGAGGGGTAGGCCGAGATAAGATGATGGCCACTCCTCTATCTTGAAACCATAAGGAGCAGCAAGCTGATCAGATTTAGTGCGGTCCATCCCCAATGCTAAGAAAGAAGACTTTTTACAATTAATGTTCAGTCCTGAAGCTTCTTCAAAGGTTTTAACAATGAGCATTAGATTTGCGATAGAGTCCTTTTTTAATGTGGAGAAAAGGATTGTTTCGTCTGCAAAAAGAAGGTGTGTCACAGTAACAACATTCGAGCCTTCCCCAAGCGTAAAACCCTCAATGAGACCCTTATCAGCTGCAATGTCAAGTTGTCGACTGAGGCAATCCATGACTAATACAAAAAGAAACGGAGATAATGGGTCGCCATGCCGGAAGCCTCTAGTTGCCAAAATTTTACTCCTAGGCCTTCCATTAATAATAATAGAGAAGTTTGTTGTGGATATACAACCTCTAATCCATCTCCTCCAAGCAAAATCAAAGCCTTTAGCCCTAAGGATGTCATCCAAGAAGTCCCAATCAACCATGTTAAATGCTTTCTCAATATCAAGCTTGAGAACAACACCTTTCCTTTTCCTTCTATCCCATTCATCAATAAGTTCATTGGTAGCAAGAGCCGCATCCAGAATCTATCTGTTGCTGACTAATGTAGTCTGATACTTGGTAATAGTGTCAGGTAAAACTGATTTAAGCCCTTGGAAAGCAACAGACCGGGCAGAGTTTCGATGCATACAGCTAAGGGCCCTTGGAAAGCAATCTTCCCTCTCACGCACTTGATTCACGATAGATTGTCCTACAAAGTTAACAATGGGAAAACAGTCTTATTCTGGAAGGATTGTTGGCTCAAGGATGTATCATTAAGTGTTGCTTTCCCTCTTTTGTATAATCTATCTAAAGATAAGGATGTGGTTGTTGAAAAAGTATGGCAAAAAGAAGAAAATTTTTGGAACTTAAAGCTTAGAAGGAACTTGAAGGAGGAAGAGATTGAAGAATTTTGTGCTCTGATGGAACTCCTTCGTTTGATATCATTAAACGATGACCAAGATATTTGTTTATGGAAACCTGATTCTACGAGATTATTCACTGTCAACTCTTTGATGAAAGACCTCAAAGATCCACAAGCTGCTACCAATGACCTTCTTTACAAAGCTATTTGGAAAGGAAAGTGCCCCAAGAAGGTCAAATTTTTCATATGGGAGTTGAGTCACGGGGCCATTAGTACAGTCGACGGGTTACAACATAGACTTCCAAATTTGAATATTTCACCACAGTGGTGTGCCATATGTTCCAAGGCCTCAGAATCACAATCCCATCTGATGATAACATGTGCTTATGCCACAGTTTTCTGGGACATTATACGATCTGCCTTCTCGTGGTTCTTGACTCTTCCTAAGGATCCTTACGCATTACTGATGATTCCCTTGACGGACCATCCATTTTTGGAGAAGAAGAAGAAACTTTTGTGGGAGAATTTTATTAAAGCATTCTTTTGGAGCACATGGCTAGAAAGGAATCGTAGAATTTTCAAAGATATAGCTACTCCATTTGAGCGTTTCTTTGAAAATATCACTTTTGTGGTGGTTTCTTGGTGTAAACTATCCCCGCTTTTTCATGATTATGGCATTGATTCCCTTGTTACTAGTTGGAGATCCTTATTATAGATGGATTGTCTTTTTTTTGTAATTCTATAATTTCATACTTCTAATGAAATTGTTTCTTATCCAAAAAAAAAAAAACTGATTTAAGCCTCTCAAATAAGACTAGCAATCATCTTGTATATACCAGTGGTGAGACTAATCGGCCTGTAGTCAGTGACAGATGATGCTGCACTTTGGGATGAGACAAATATAAGTTTTATTCAAGCTGGCATTGATTCTGCCATTTTTAAAAAAATCATTGAACACAGTTAGAATATCTTTCTTAAGAGTGTTCCACAATTTTTAAAAAAATTCAATCGTGAATTCGTCGGGCCCTAGTATCTTGTTTGTCCCCAAGTCATTAATAGCTCTCAATATTTTTGCTTCAGTAAAAGGCTCTTCAAGAGCACTACTTTGTTCAATCGATATGGGACTCCAATCTTCAACAACAGGAAAAGGAGCTTTGTGTGTTTTCTTTGTGTGTTTTCTTTGTGTATAACTTCTTGGAGAAGGAGACAAATTCATTTCAATATCTTGGTCACTGACTAAGCTGTTACCATCAGATGATAATACCTCAACAATCGTGTTCCTTCTCCTATTTGTTGCCACAGATCTATGGAAGAAGCTCGAATTTTCATCCCTAAGCGCGAGCCAATGAGCTTTACTTCTTTGTATCCAAATAGATTCTTCCTTGGCACAGATGCTAAGTAATTCAGCCTTTGCTTGAATTCTATTGTTAATGTCGTTCTGATCCAACTGTGATTTCTCTTTTTTGTTACCAATAGATGAGATAATCTCTTTAAGAGCATAACACTCTGCTTTGTGGTGGCCATATGTATCAAGATTCCATGCTTCTACTGCAACTTTTAGCCCTTTCAATTTTTGGATAAGGCCATGACCTGGCCAACCCTACAAGCTATTTCCATTCCACCAGGTTTCCATCATTTTCTTGAAAGAGTTATGATCCAACCATGTGTTGAGACACCTAAAAGGAGCAGGGCCCCACTTTTCCTTCCTAAGATTTAAACATAGATGGAAGTGGTCAGAGGTGATTCTTTCCAGCCTACGAGAAGTGATAGAGCCGAACTTTGTGGATATACTATTACTGATC
>JBBMKA010008283.1:0-37710 GCA_037833695.1 Sechiopsis laciniata | reverse complement strand
TATATATAATAAATTATAATTTTAGTCTATTTCATTTTGAATAAAAAAATAAAATTTAGTTTATATGATTTTAAAAATTAAAATTTAATTCTTTTAATTTGATCAAACTTAAAAATTCGTTAGGAATTAAACACATAGAATTAGGTATTTGTGTCTTGATGATGACAATATAAATTTAGTGACTATTAAACAAAGAACTATCATTTACATATGGATGTCCACACCACCACATTTAATTGTCAACTGTTACAAATTACCTAACATTTTTTGGATTTTATTCGACATAAAAACAAAATTCTATCTTTTTTTAATTAGAGATGCTAAATTTTATGCTGGTTAGTGGTCATCAGGAATTGAAAAGCCAAAAAATTATAAATTTAATAATAGTGGTCACATACTTGGTGCAATTTCATTAATGACCATAATTACGTTTACGTTGAAAGAATTGACCTTAAGGGTCCACTCTTATAAACTCTTGCTCTCTCTCTTCTTTGGGAATACAACATTTATTGAACCTTTAGGGTTCCTTTCTGTTGGACATTTAGGGTTCCTCTTTGTTTGCAATTTCATTGATGACCATAATCATAGTTACTAAAAATTTAATTTTCTTGAGTACTAGAGTAAGACATATTGATTTGACCTTAAGGGTCAACTCTTATAAATTCTTGCTCTCTCTACTTTGTTGAACCTTTATGGCTTCTTTCTGTTGGACCTTTAGGGTTTCCCTTTGTTGAACCTTTCGAGTTCCTTGACTTCTGAATCTATAGGGTTTCTTTCGTGGCTGGTTGTTGGAAGCATTTGAGGTTTAGGATAGGGAGCTTAATGAGAAAGTAGAGTTTGTTTGTGGTTTTTTTGTTGTTGTGATGGTGGAGCTTGATGGGAGTTGGAAGACCTTTGTCTAGTTGAAGTCGTCGGAAGCGGAACTCATTGGTTCAGAGTGGAAGTTGGCTCATCTTAAGAAGGATGGGAACTTCACCTTGATGGCGATTAAAGAGAAGTTCATGAAGGAAGAGAGTTGTAGAAGGCTAAGCAATAAGGAAGAACCTCCTCAATTAAGATGAAAGGTAGGGGCATGCCCTGTTTGATATAGGAAAGATGGGACGAAGGAAAACATCTAAGAAGAAAGGGGTTTTGTTAAAAAGGGCGAATGTAAGGTGGAAGGGATTATGGTCGCAGGTCAAGGTGGCGATCATAACAAAGACTAACGATGGAGATAGATCTTTAAAAGAAGTAGTTAAGAAGATGCATGGATATAAGTCTCGAACTTGAGGCTATAGAGGAGACGCTGACACCTAGCGTGATGGAAGGCATGTAGAGGTACAAGCAGCTCGAGGCTCAATGACGTGTGAAGGGACAACTAGCCAAATCGATCTGGACCGGTCCCTGAACCCAGACCAAACCATCGGTTGACCCTATCTGGTTTGAGTTACGGTTCGTTTAAGAGACCATTTTTCTTGAACAACTTTAGGTACACTGAAACGATCTAGCTTTTTGGCTTCATATGTGTCCTATTTCTCTGATCCTCCTGGTTTTCGGTGAGGGTATTCCTATCTTCTTTGAATATGTGGCATTATTTTAACCTCATTGTAAACCTTATATTTTGGTTAATGTATTTTTTTGGTGTCTTTTAGGTTCTTTGGGTTTTTTGGTTTTCTGTTAGGATTATTGTTGATCCGTTTAGTTTTAAGGGTGATGTTTTGGTTGCTAATTTGGTCAACAAAGGAGAGAGTATATGGAGTTGGTTGTAGTTCATCTTTTGTTTAAGGTTCGAGTGCCTCTTGCGGACTCTTACGATTTGGTGAGTAGGATTGATGTTGGGTTATCCCCCAAATTTGCTACACTCGGAGTTTTGGGGGTGGCTCTAAGTTGTTTCTCTTTAGTCTTGTGTCCCTTATAAATGAGAAAACTGAAGTCTAAAATATGAATGATAAATAAGATAATACTTTTTGTGATATAATATATTGTCATTGCCAATAAAAAAGATCCATCCACCCCCATTGATGTCGAACCCGCCTTTTGTTGGCGTTACATAAGCAATTTTGAAATCTCCAAGCAATTAGCGGCGTATTTCTGCATCTTGTTGCTAAGATTCTCCAATGGAGAATCCACTCCCATCTCCATAAAAGTATCATCGCAGGTCACCAGATTCGACTCCACGGCCGCCAGCACGCTCTCCATCGTTCCAGTATCCCTAGCATCGATCGATTCCAATCCCGATTTTAGCTCAAAAATCGCAAGATCAAAATGCGATTTCCACCTCCGATGCCGCACTTTCTTTACGGAGCGCCTTCAATTTCGCTACTCCTCCCTCCACCACTTTGATCGACTCCTTGATTTCTGTTTCCAGTGCACGGATCTACCGTTGATTCTTCTATGTGTGATGAAATCGTCCTCTTGCACAGCTCTGGTTCGCTCGTTGTATCACAGATCTGAATTAGTTCGGTTGTATCCATCGCCGATAACGCCGATTCCGTCGCATCGAAGTAAAATTCCTCGGCGGAGGCTGTGCTTCGCGACGGAGCAGAAGCGGAACTGATTGGCGGCGAAGCAGAGGCGAAATTGGGCGGGAGTGCGATGGAAGGAACCTGGGAGGCATTGGTAGAGAAAGCGAGGAGGAGGAAGAAGAAGAAGACATTGACGCCATTAACGAGCTTCATGTTTGTTTGGCCTGGTGTGTTCTTCTCTTCCTCCCGAGAACAATTAGGTTTGAATGGAGGTGGATGAGTAAGGGAATTGGTGGAGGAAGGGTTTTATAGAGGAAAGCAGCAACCGCCATTGGAGCTTAATCAAGGATATGCTACAAATAGGTAAAGTTTTCTTATGGTTGGGAGTTTCTTGTTGCATTTTCACCATAATTTCTTCTTCTTCTCTCCCTATTTTCATGAGTTCTTTTTATAACATGAACATCTAAGCATAGAAATTTGTGGTTACACTTCAGATTGGATTGTATATGGCATTCTTTTCAAACTTACTAAGGAAACAATACTAATAATAATAACAATAACCTTATAAATCTCCAAAGTTTCAACTGTTAGTGACATACATTAGTTCCAATTTCTGATAGTATTTTTTTTATATTTCTGAGCATTGGAATCAATTTACACACAGACTATTTTTATATTGTATGACCCTATAATATTTAATATGAGTTATTACTAGTATGGGTGCAGTTAATATATTTGTGTTAAGTTAAAAAAAAAAAAAAAAACTTTCAAATATTAATTATATGAATATAATATAAATATTATTGTGTAAAGATTTTAATATAAAAAATGTTCAATTATGAACGTATTTTTCCCATATTAGTTTTAATTCTTATTTTTCAATTAAATTGTTGAAAAGTAATAGTGTAGATGACAAAACAAAAGGTTAAAAAAAAGTCATTATAAATCCGACGATATTAACTTTATGAGACATGTATTAAAAGAAATATTAAAATAAAGTTAAAATAAAAATAATAATGTACTTAAAAAAGTTGGAAAAGAAAAATGATGACACCTGGTGCACTAAGAAAGCACCACATGACAGTTTTGCTCTCGTTACATCTAGAAGTGGTTACTAGAGGCTAAAATGATCATATAGCTCAACCATGAATATTATAAAGTCGATTGGTCGACGATTTCATTATTTATTGAAAATTCAGTTTAATACTATAATCATAGGTTTGATTTCTAAAATCGGTATTTAACTCACATTTATTTGAGAGCCGTTATACCCTCTTTGTATGATTTATGGTCCTCTCTCCCTTAAATTATACTAAACAAAAGAATGTCAAAATAATTTATAAAAAATTAATTTTTAGGTAAGTAAAATTTTTCAACATTCTCACTATTAGACCACGATGATTATTGTCTAAACTCAATATTGCACTCCAAATACATATTTTTGTTTCTAATGTGAACTCAACACTTGGAAGGTTATAAAAAAAAAATTTTAAAAAAAACTCTTGATTATGATAGTAAATATATATAATTTATAAAAAAAAAAAAACACACACACATTTACCCACCTTTTCTTTGGTTTAACAATAACAGAAGGAATGAAGATTTGAACTATAATTTTTTAGTTATGTATTAAATTGATATCGTCGAACTATTATATTTAAAAAAACACGCCTACATACATTTTCTTTAGCTTAACTATAATGGAAGGAGCGAAGATTTAAACTATGATGTCTTAATCATGCAATACCGTGGAGCCATTGCTCTAATTGACTCATGCATACCTAATATAAAATATTTGATAACTGTTAATTTTTGCGTACCTTACTCTATTTTTTAGATACTCCCGTAAATTGGACTTGATTTAATTTTTTTAAAACAAATAAACTTTGACAAACGTTACAATCTTTTATCTTAAACTTTTAACGATTGTTGCAATAATCCTTATCTCAAATTTCAATAAGTATAGTCATTCTTAATTTTCATTATACTCTAGAATGAAATATAGTTTAAAAAACAAAATATCCTTGTGTGTTTCATGAATTACAATCCAAAGTTTAAGGTGAAATCCATATATTATCTAATTTAGGTAAAAGTATTCTTTAAAAAAAAAAGAAAGAAAGAAAGTACAAGTAAATGAAATCTCAAAATCACCAATTTAAAATATATCACTTTTAGTTCAAATAAGGAGTAAGAATTCAAACTTATAACATTTTAGTCGAAGTCATAATATGCTGATTAATTGAATTATACTCAAATACCATCATTCATCTGATCGAAATCCATGAAATTGCAAATTGTTGACCACAGTCCATAAATTTGATTCTTCCTCAAATACAGCATTACAAAATCCTTTAAAACCTATGTTCAACTTGCTCAAAACTCCCCCCAAAAAACATATTAGAAACCAGAGTAAATTTAAAGCCTAATAAGAGAGGAATAATCACAAGCAAAAAATCATTCATGGGTCATTCCCCATTAAACAAATCTACAAGAACATATATTTACAAAATCTATCCACCACAATGGGAATAAATAACACAACCATGGAAAACTTGAAACAGCAGTTCTCCACAAAGACCAGGAAGTTTGAAGAAATGAACACTCCACCAATAACCATTACAAAGTCCCCCAAAAAGATCATGCCACCATATTCTCTTAAAGTGATCTTAATCCTCCTAGCTTCACCCTCACTTATGATGCCAAATCAAAAAAGGAAGGGCTCCATGACGGGGGATTCTACCAACATCGTGAGATTCCTAGTTACCTTTCATCGTCCCTCGTGAAGATCTTCGGAGAAAACTGCGGTCCGAGATACATTATCATTGTCAAAAGCACTCAAACCGGAGTAAGGACCAGAAGAGAACATTGAAGAGGATCCATCAGACTCGAATGTCGTGGAAGACTGTTTAAGATTGGTTTGGTTGTTGGAGGATGGTACCATGGAGTCTTGGTATTCTGTAACGCGTTGCACCATTTTAAGAGACTGAACAACTTCACCCATAGTTGGACGTTGGCCAGCCTCGGGAGCCACACAGGCAGCAGCAATGGTGCACACCCGCACGAAATCCTCCTTCGGATACTTTCCTCCGAGCCATGGATCAGCAAGTTCTTCCAACCGATCCTTATCTCTCAAAATCGGCCTAGCCTGTAAGGAATAAAACAACCTACACATCTTAGCTTCAAACCATAACACATTTTGCAAAGATTAAACCAGAAAACACAGCAGCAAGGACATTTATCAATATCAAATGATGAGAAGAATAAGAATTGCTCCCAAAAAAAACTCACCCATGTGACAAGATTCTCCTGCCCCGATGGTTGAGACATATCTACAGGTTTCCTTCCAGTGAGCAACTCAAGAAGCACAACTCCGTAGCTATAAACATCACTTTTAACGAGTAGATGACCAGTCATTGCATATTCGGGGGCGACATACCTGCGAGAGAACTCTATTCCATCAAGATCCCAAAATTCTATATACAAGAACAGACTAAACTACTATTAGAATGGGGAATGATGCAAACCCAAATGTGCCCATCACACGAGTAGAAAGGTAATTAGCCCTGCCCTCTGGAGCTTGTTTAGCAAGACCGAAGTCGGCAACTTTGGCATGGAAGTTGTTCTCAAGCAATATATTTGATGCCTTGAAGTCTCTGTGGATAACACATGGTTGCGAGTCTTCATGAAGGTAAGCAAGTCCTCGAGCAGCATCCAATGCAATTTTCATTCTGGTGTCCCAATCCAAAGGACAATTAACACCTAAAGGACCTGGGTTAAAACTATAGTTGTCAGTTGTCAATATATCGACGAGTAAAATTATTTTAAACGTAATTTAAATTTCTGTCATTTAAAGGTTCTCCAAATCCTAGTCCGCTTGGTAGAAAGAGAGAATGGATACCATGGAGCCAGGCCTCCAAGCTTCCATTTGGAACAAGCTCATAGCATAGCAGGTTTTGTGAAGAGTCACGATTACTGTAGTAGCCAACCAGTTTAACGAGATTTCGGTGATGCAACCGGCTAAGCATCTCGACTTCAACCAAAAACTCCTTGTCACCTTGTTGCCCTCCACTTGTAAGCTTCTTGATAGCAACAGCTGTGCCGTCACTTAAGACACCCTTAAAAACCCGGCCAAAGCCACCCTCCCCTAGTATGGTAGCTGCTTCAAAGTTATTAGTTGCTTCTTTGAGCTCCTCAAAAGTTAGAAATCTCATACTTGATGGATGAGGGAAAGATCCTACCCCAGGTACTCTGTCCTCAACCCTTGGTTTTTCTGAGACGTGAGAACAATGGATGAAAACATAGTTGACACATAATAGTAATTGTAAACAAAGAAATGATGCCAAAAAAAGTGGACATTGTAGGAATAATGATATCGACAGTTTCCTATTGCAGTGTATTGAAAGAATTCAAACCACGTATTAGATTTACGATGGTGGAGCAAAATTCTAACTTAAACAATGTTATCAAAACCGCAACTTAACTAATCTATGCCCACTTTGCATGACCAGTGCTTCATTAGCACTTAAATTTTATCTATTGTTTGGCAATTCCTATTACCTTTTAGCCATAAACCTAATGGATTAAGGTTTTGATATTATGTTGCCTGCTTCATCCCAACAGTAGGTTCAAGGTGTCGATCGATACTTTTCAAGAACTATGTATAAACGATACACAGAGGAAAGAAAAATTAAAGGCATGTGCTATAATTCATACACATACCAGCTACTAATGGAGGTGCTTCGGTCTTCCCGCAATGAGATGTGCATAGACAAATTATCAACACAAATAGAATGGCAATGAAAAAAAAGCCAGCGCCAATACCAAGAAGAAGTGCCAGATTGGAATGGTGTCCTTTACTAGGAGGACTCAATGATGTTGAGGCTGGAAAATGATATGCTGGAGCTTCTACAGGTGATGCGGAAGCTATAGGAGCTGTAGAACAAATGAAAAGATAGTAACAACACAATAACTTGAAAGCCACTCTAAATAGTCACATCAGCTACAAGCTTAACAGAACAAAACATTAACATCTGTATTCTAAAAAGCAACAGCAATGCCAGCAATGAGTACCAAAATTCCTCAATTATTGATAAATTACTAAGTTAGTCTTTGTGTACTACAATGGCATTGAGTTGTGGATGATTTTTCATTTCGTACAGCACAAATGTGCATAATCATAAATAAGAATATCAACTTCGTGCAGCATACATTTTAGTACGCATGCTATGCAACAACAAATACATACCCAGGTAATCTCCCAAAAAAACACAGTGCACACTGCACAGTACTAATTCTCCATCTACATATAGTTAGCAACATGCACTCTTAAATTGTTGTTTGAAATATAGGATATACCTTGAGAAGGAGACGGAGGCTTAAACCAAGTAATATTGAGAAGATTGTAATCACCAACCAGTGTAGGGTCTAGATGAACCTTATGCATTGTAAGTGAAGATTTTATTGCAGATGCATCAACTGCAGAGAAGCTAATCCCGGCATGCGGAGTAATGTCCATTGAGATATTTAATCTTGATAAACCAAGTACATAAAAGTTTATCAGCTCAATCTGGGAGACTCGTAAACCAAGTTCAGAAGCTAACTCTTTAAGAAAAAGTTTCCAATTAGGATTCTGTGATACATTCAAGAGGAGGAGATCAATTTTTATGGGATAAACACAATGGCAGTCAACATCACTTCCTCGTTTAAGCACCATGTCAGGTTTGCAACAGTCTGCTAGAAGAAAGTAGCTCACCTTTAATTCAAAAGCAATTGAGAGAAAGAAAGTAAGTACCTTATGAGAAAAAAGGAATTCGGTATACCACTAACCATCTGCATTAGGAGAAAGTGGTGGCTGAGGCAATCCAGAGGGAATAGCACCAGCACTGGACTGTATGGGAGCAATGTTTTCAAGCCTGCCATCAGGAGGAGCTGATCCACTCTTCATCAATGGTTTTGAAAAATTTGAACTCGTGAGTGGGTGACCAGAAGTGATGAGAGGCCCATAGTAAGGAGGAGATGCCGGTGTGGGTGCACTCTGTGGTGACAAATGCTTTCGATGGTGGTGTTGGTGAAGAGGAAATTCGGCAGGAAAGGGCATATCGTGGATCGCGGGTGCAACCAAAGGTGCTGCTGGTATATCAGGAACGTAGGCATTGGTGATGGAAACTACAACCAACAATACAAAGATCTGCTTTGGAAACTGACAAGAGACCTGTTTCAATATACCTGCATTTATAACCTCCAAATCAAGGTTTCATACACTGAAAATGTGTATTGAAGTAAACAGTTCTGAGTTTCCTTCTAAGTATGCTAGCTTAAGGCTTCTAAAGGGGCTTGGGAAAGTTACTATAGAAGGTAAAGACATCTATAAGATGATACTTAACTAAAAAAATTTCTTTGATTCCCCAGAGGCATGTTTCAAATAGTTCACAAATTTATACCAGTAAGGGGGAGTGAAGAAGGAATGAGCCGTTTGGTTCACCTTAAATTAAAAAATTTGTATGCTAAGGTTAAGATTTTAAATTTCATCTCTAATTTATCCTCTACAACCAGATTGATAACCATTTTGTTTTTTGTTTTTGCTTTTAATTTCTTGTTTTAGAAAACTGTGCTTATTTTCTCATTATATCTCTAGCATAGGTTTCATTTTTCTGAAGAAAACATTTGAATTTTTAGCCAAATTCTAAAAGCAAAGCAAGTTTCTCAAAATTGCTTCTTTTAGTTTTCAAAACTTGAGTTGGCTTAAGAAAAAATATGTAAAAACTCGATCGTTAAACAAGAAAATCTATGGGTGAAAGTAGTAACTTAAAGTTTTAAAAACTAAATAGTTATCAAACATAGAATTTGAAAACATATAATATTGGACCTCTCAATGAAAACTTTTTACTCCACCCCTAAATTCCAGATAAGCATCCTTTAGCCTAAAGTGCTTGGTACTGGTGGGAGTGCTACTTGAAATCCGATGTAGTTTTCGTAGCAGTCCAAATAGTCGGACAACAACTTCTTCTAACACTAGAAGACACCACTACAAACTATATGTGTTCAAATTCTGTGTTAGATTTCACTATTGGAAACAACACTTGGATCAATATCCATACTGTCTTAACCACTTAAATAGAACAATAAAAGCCATCACAACACTTCATCATCCTCATTCCACATTTCCTCACTTGAAAATTACAAAAAAAAAAAATGAAGTAATGAAGGTGTCGGCAAGCTGAATATGACAGCACTAGCTCAACAAAAACCGAAAGCCAGCCAGGCAGCCAGCCAAATCATGAATCAAGCACAACACAGAATAACTCAAATTAAGGTCATCATTAATTCCGAAATTCCCAACTAAAGCATTGTCAAATCCAAAACGACAAAACCCACCAAAGTTTTTTCAAAACCTAAGGATTCATACAATATTCAAAATCCCAATCTCATTTTCCCCTCAACCAATCTTGACATTGGCAACAACCAAACATCCCAACAAGAAAAAACTCAAAACCCCAACTCAAATACCATCAAACCCAAATAGAAGAAGCAATGAAAATAGGAAAATGAAGATACCTGCAGCGACCGACATGGCAGACGAGGTCAGATCTGCGAGATTTGGATCAAAACAACGAAGAAACCATTCGAAGATGAAAGAGCGAACTACAAAGCGCTGGTTGCAACAAAGAACAATGACCGAAGCGGAGAAGGAACATAACCGAAAAGGGAATCGAAACGAAACCCAGGAATTATGGGAAGTTGTTGTTGTTGTTGTTCTTGGCTGATAAAGTGAGCGAGACTGAAAAAGTGCAGGGGAGCATTTTTGGGGGGAGATTAAACTCTTCCTTTCTCTCTTTTTCTATACTGCTATTTGGATTTGTTTTTGGGGGAATGAAATTGAGTGATTTGATTTGTTTGGATTTGTGTGAGAAAAACCACAGACAGATTGAGGGGTTTTGTTTTTATGGATTTTCTATCCTATTTGCTAACGTGCGCACTTAACGGAAAACGACAAATTAACGGTAAGAAAATTCTATTCTTAATTCTTCTCCTTCTCCCTCTCTGTCTCCTTTATTTTAATTTGGTTCCTCCTTTTTTTTTCTTAAAAAGCTTTAAATTAGTTTTCATAACATACATAATAATGTTAATCGAAATTGGTTTAACGATATTGATGATTTTAATGAAAATAAAGATACTTTTAATATATTTTTTAAATGGATAGAAAATGATATCAAATATATCAGTGACGCAATAATTTCATTGTTTGGTTCTAAATCAGTGTACTACCATGATCACAGAATAATTATAAGTTTTTTTCCTTACATAATTACCTAAAATTTAAAAATTTTAAACAAATTGAAGCTGAAATGGAATAAATTCTTAAGTATTTAGAGCAAAATGACATTTTAATTCATTATTTATTTTTGTTAGTCTATGATTAAATTATAAGTTTAGTCCTTAATTTTTTGAGAAGTTGTTTATTTGGTTTATGAGTTATAAAAAAAAAGTCTACTGAGTTCTAAAATTTTAAATTTAAGTATCTAATATGTTTTTTTTATTTTATTTTGTCCAATAATTCCTTTATCTACCTTTTGTTTTGTTTTTTTTTTTAACATATACGTACCTACTAGACATGTAAATGAAAGTTTTAATAGGTTGTAACTTATTAGAAACAAAATTGTTGGTCATTTAATTTTTTAAAAACTCGCCTAAAGTCCTTTTGCTCAAGTGTTTGTAGGAGTGCTATTTCGAAAGATTTTCTTACTTTTGATATTCAATTTTATCTATATTTTCAGAAATCGAATAAAAATTAGAAAACTAAAAATTAATTTCAAAATTTTGTTTAGATATTTAGATTTTAGTTAGGATTCAAATACTTATGTTTTATCTAACCATATTTGTCAAACTAACCTTTTTGTCAGGTGGATACATTACGCTCATAACACTTAGTTTTGAATCAAGGAGTGCTTAATTACAAGCTTTTTTCTTCGATGAAGTTTGAAGGATCAGACTCAGGAAGTGGAGCTACAAGATGTGGAATCTCTACATTCCAAATAAAGTAAAAGTCTTTATGTGGAGATTTTTCCATAATTTTCTTCCTACCAACTAGACCCTTTGTACGACGAAGCTCAAGGTTAAACTGTGGTGTGTAGTGTGGGGGAGTAAGCCCGAAACGATTGTTCATGTGTTGTGTCGATGTCAATATGTTGTTCCGGTCTTGAGCCTACTCTTGCCACTAATCTACTTATAAGGTACTGATAACTCTCAAGAATTGAAAGTTAAAGTAGCTTAAAAGAACATATTTTTATTAGAATTTGCTATAATGTAGTAATTTAATATTGAATTTCGCCCCATCATACCAAAAGTTACGCTTAAACGAAATCCTATAGTTTTCTTATTAGGATGCATTTTAGAGGTTCGCTATAGCGAAATATGCTTGAATGTGTGCAAATTTATGTGTTTAAAAAAAATTGATATTTTTCTTGTTTGTCTACAGCGAACTTGATGAAGCGAAGCGAAATGAAGACTTTGCCCACGCGAAGGCCAGACCCAACAAGCAGCCCAAAACATGTACCACCCTTTCGCAGAATCGAAGCATTGGGAAGAAGAAGTGATGCGAAGGAATATTTGTCGTATTTAAAAGGGGCACGTGGCAGAAATCGGATGCTATACGAGTAAATCATAGCCGTTTGTACTTGTCAACTCTGACCTCTCGACAAAACAGATCGTGGAGCAGAAGAAGGTCAGAGCATCGCAACCGTCGTCAGAGTAGTGATCGTGGAGCAGGATTTCGCAGAGCTTGTCGGGAGTCCTATAAAAGGCGAACGTCTCTTTAGAGCAAAATGTTCGGATTTTCTTGAGTTCTTGATTTCATAGTAGCTCTCTCTAAGATTTCGGCCAAAAACTTACTTTTCGATTAGGTTTCAAGCCGTTGGAGCGATTTTGCAAGGCTTTAGTTTAGTTTAGTTGAGTGTCAAGTGCTGTATTTTCTTAGCTTAGTCCTGTGTTGGAAGACTGTTTGGTAGCACATCTATTAAAGTTTCAGGCGTTTTTCTATCTCTTGTTTTTATATACTTAAGTTTGCGCACTCTACTTTCCCGCAATTTTCATTCGAACATGGTTGTTATATTTTCTGTCGTTTTTAAAGTTTCGACAAACATGAGTAGCTAAATCTGCTATCGAAGGGTTATGGGGAAGTAGGAGATTTCGCTGGGGCAAACAGGTTAGCGAATGAGAACCTTTTATGCATGCTGAACTTATTTAACTCATATACCATTGACAAGCTGTGTATTTACCTCTACCCTATTTCAAGAGAGAAAAAAAAAGAGTGAGCGAACTTGCATGTGTGACATTAGGATTGTTAAGCTTTGCTTACTAATCAAAGAACACTTAGAGATAAGGTTCGCCTGATGCCATAAGGCATTTTAACAATAGTTTGGTTTGAGAAAACCAAACTAGGAGCTCGAGAGAGCCAGCTTCCAGAACTTGAGAAAGTCAAGGGAAACCTTGGTTGTTCGCTTTCGCTATCCTTTTCGCTTAAGCGAATTACCCAAAAACCCTAAATCCCTCCGATACTTAGTCTAATATCTGTTTGTATTTCCCAAATCTTGGTTAAACATTTCAACCCACAAAATCTACTCTTACAAATTTGTTACCAATTAACTTTTGCATGAAAAAAAATATAGAACACAGCCAAAATCCCTGTGAAGAATGACCTGTATTTATTGTTTAAAACTTGCTACAATCTAACTGCGTATACTTGTACGTCTGTGAAACAAACACACACTTCGCTTGGTTTAAGTTTCCCTTCGCTTTGGCGAAGGTGGAGATTTGCCACGTCAATATTCCACGTCATAACCATCATTATTATTTCTTTAATTATTGTGTGTTAGTCTGTAGAGCAACAAGATCACATCGGGAAGGTAAAGCACCGATGGTGGAAGAGCATCTAGGTGGATGTAGATGAGCAATATCAGCGATAGAGGACCTGTTCTAACGTCGATTAAGAGACGATGCTGTTGCAGGCCTTCCCAAACCTAAATGAACGAGACTCATACCTTTGAGAGGAAGCCTAAACGAGATGAATAGGACCATTGACCACCCAGGTACGACTCGTTCAGTTAAGAAAAGGAGGAAGAACATGCATGAAAAGTTGATGTGCTGCCTTTGGCTACTCACCAGCAATTTATGCGCGTTTATGGCGTATGTGAAAGAGCATAACAATGTGTTATTCGATGCACTAGCCCTCTTTAATCGTCGCATCTGTAAGCCTATCTTCCTGCAGTTTCAGGACATTATTTCGTCCATCGACTCTGCTAGTTCTGACTCGAAAAAAGAAGAAGAATAAAGGAAGTCTTTGTCTCTATCTCATTTCTCTGTTATTTTTGTCTCACCATAATATTATCAATCTTTTTATTTTATTCCCTATTTATAGTATTATGTTTTGACCATTGCTGTGTTAGAATCTTGCTTTTTAATTCTACGTTTAATAAACATTGTCTTATATACGCTGAAATTTAATCTACCTCGGGACGACAATTGCTAGCTTCCTAAAGAGAACATTTTGGGACAGATCCTTTTTAAACTTGGAACATAGTGCATTTTTTTGGGGAGGAAACATAAAACTTGAAATAGGGAGATTGAGAACCTTAGTGTAAATTAAGTTTGGGGGAACTAAGGCTCATCTTCATTGAGGACAATGAAAACTTTAAGTTTGGGGGTGAGGGCAAGCCCGTGGAGTGTTATGCGAAGCGCATCTGGAAACAAAACATTTTGAATGATTAAAATAAAAATAAAAACATTCTTGGTAAAAATGAAAAGGCAAAAGAGTAATTAGCCATGGGTTTTCCAAGTATTCTGTTGGCCACCCAATCAAGCGCAAGCTTAAGAAATTCCAGTACTTAACTAAAACGTTATATGCTCAAATGAGCCATGCTAAGACAGACGGAATTGTGGCCATGTGGAAAATTTTACTTAAGGAACCCAAATAAATAAGCCTTGGACAGAATGTTTTGAACAAATTTAAAGTAATAAAAAAAGGGTTGATTGAGCTGTGTTAGAGTCTGAAGTTTCTAAGCTGAGGAGTGTGCTTTGAACTAAGGGAAATTCGGAAAAGAACTGAAATGAGATTGAAGGGACATTAGTGAAAGAAGAAATGGGATGATTAAGCGTTCGACGTATTAAGACAATTACATCTAAAAGAATAAATTTTTTTTAGCAAGAGAAAAAGTGCAGCATTAACATAAGTATTTACTATTTAGCAGCTATTACACCTATATTAGCATCGCTCGAGATGAGTAATGATTCAATTTTTGGGGCTTGATGATTCTTAAATAGAGTAAGAATTCTTGCTATTCTATAATCATTGTTTCTAGTTATTATTTAAAATCCAGTGCAAAAACGCTAAGTATAATGAAAAAAAGGTGTAATTAGCTAATGTTTACGCACAGAAAATGAATTAGCACACTTAGAGGAATAAATCTGAAGAAATGAATTTAAGCACGGAAAATGTCAGAATTAGCACACTTAGCGCGTATTTAGCAAAGCTTATGCGAATAAACTATTTTGCAGAAAATTATGATGCGAAGGGATGCGGGCTGAGAAGCAAAATGCGCGATGAACGCATAGTGACATTCAGAGAAACGCAAAAGCACCATAAACAAAATAAGGAAAGAATTAAATGACGGCAGGATGTTGACTAACCAGACACTAAAGAGACAAATTATGGAAATCACGAGATTCTTCCCTTAACCACACAAACATAATTGGTGTATTCGTACAATGAAAGAGATCATACATAATTGGAAGATTTATGCAAGGAAAGAGATCGCGTCGGCTAATCTGTGCTTATTCTGGAATATTCGAAGAATGGTTATAAAAGGAGACCATTTGTAAAAAACTAGGAGTGTAGATTTTACGGAACCAAGTCCATATTGTTTTCTCTGTCAAACTCATTTCAATTTAGGAATATTATTTCTGCATGTTTTCTATGTCGTTATCTGTACTTCTTGTTTGCATGACAGAGACTTCCTTTATTCATTTTCTTTTGAGTCAGAACAGTCGGAGTCGCTAGATGAAACAATGTCTTAGAATTGCAGGAAGATGGGCTTGTAGATGCGCATTTTTAAGAGGGCCAGTGCGTCAAATAACGTACTTTCACGCTCTTTAACATACGTCATAAATGTGCCTAAATTTCTGGTGAGCAACTAAAGGCATCGCACCAGTTTTTCATGCGTGCTCTTTTTCCTTTTCTTCGGTGGGCGAGTAAACACCTGGGGGTGTGTGGAAGGACCCACGTCTACTGCTAAGTTTACAAGTTTTTCTGCGAACTCGGCCATCAAGCATTGGATGATCATTTCCACTTCATCATGCTCTCTTCCTAAGAGTGTTAGCCTTGTCTTTTGATGCTCAGTAAAGTCTGTATCTTTGTTGTCTTTGAATCGGTGTCGAAATAGGTCTTTCGGCACTGACATTTCTTCTTTGCATCCACCAAGATGCTCCTCTACCATCAGTTTTTTTCCTTCCCGATGGGGTCTCTCTTCTTCCTCTGCTCGAACTTTGGCACCTTCAACAGGTCTAAAGGGGCCTACACCCGCATTTCTTCTTTGCTCGAATTCTTGCTCTTGATGTAACTCTTCCATATTCCTCTCAAACTCCTCCAAATCTCTTCCCTCCATCAGAGGCGTTAATCCTTGGAAATACCCTGAGGGTTCAAGTCTCTTCCAGACTCCTCGAACCTTCCTCTGCTTGTGGTACTGAAGTGACAGCCCTTTCTTCTCCAGGTCTCTTCGAGGATTCTTTAACTTCCTCGTGCTCTGTCGACCTTACAGGTGAAATGGCCATTCTCCTATGACTTCGTCTTCCTGCTTGCTACTGTTCAGCTACATTACCCGCTGGTGCAGGCGTAGCTTCGACTGGCTCGAGAGCCTGAGCGGGGTCAACTTCACTTTGACCTTCTAACCTTATGTTCCACCATCTTCTGTAGTTTGTTGCATGTCTATACACCATAATGACTTCTTGGGTAAGGGATTTTTGTAGGAATGATTAAGGGATTTTGAATGGTGATGGGGTTTCAGAGAAGTGGTTTGTGGGTATTTAATGATGAAAGGTATGATTACAGTGGCAATCGTCATGATGTGTCAGCGTGACGATTGGATTCGATGGCCATGCAATTGATATAAACCATTAGGTTAGCGATCCTGCAATCTGATTGGTCGATATCTAGCCGTAATTTAATGATCGAAGTGATTGTGCTGAGTCGCACGTGCATTGATCGTAAGTGAGTTCACCCATTCATCCAATTCTCGCGGAACGTAAACCAAATGTAATTAGTGATTTACCGAGATAAACAACTAAATTGCAAAACAAAATAAAGAAAATAACTAATTCAAAGAAAGAAGCAGTAAATTCAGATACTTCTCGAATAAGTAGATATAAAATATTCAAACTAGCATGCATGAAGCAAAATTCAAATGTTATCTATAAGCTTTGGCTTCATACGCACATTTGCCTACTTATTCCTCAGTCAATGCGAATGAAGATATTCTCCGCTGAACATCCTCATTCTAATAATGCGTCAGTCTGTGCTAGTTAACTGCAAATTCGTTCCCACTTGCTTCATTCTTAATCCAGATTGCTCCTCTTGGTTTTACCTGTGTAATGCAAAATGGTCCAGACCACTTCAATCTGAGCTTATCTAGAAACATACGAAGTCGAGAGTTAAATAACAAATCTTGTTGACCTACCTCGAAGGTTCGAGGAGTCAGCTTACGATCATGCCATCTCTTTATCTTTTCCTTGTATAATTTTGCATTTTCGTATGAAAAATACCTATGCTCTTCTAGATCGAGTAATTGTAGCATCCTTACAGAACCTACTTTCTGGAGATCGAGATTTAACTTTTTAATTGCCCAGAAAGCCTTGTGTTCTAATTCAATTGGCAGATGATAAGCTTTCCCTTACACAATCCTATAAGGAGACATATTTAGCAGTGTTTTGAAGGCGGTGCGATAAGCCCAAAGCGAATCATCCAATCGCAAAGACCAATCATTTCTATTAGGTCCAACAACCTTCTCTAGGATGCTTTTGATCTCTTGATTAGATATCTCAGCTTGGCCATTGGTCTGCGGGTGATAAGAGTCGCAATGTGATGCTTGATGTTGTACTTTTGTAGCATATGAGACATTGCCTTGTTTATTAAATGTGTTCCCTCATCACTTATCAGCGCACGCGGGGTACAAAACCTTGTAAAAATATTCCTCTGAAGGAATTTTATAACTGTCTTAGCATCGTTAAAAGGTTTGGCAATTGCTTCTACCCATTTTTACACGTAGTCAACTGCGACCAGGATATATAAATTTCCCCACGAAGGGGGAGATGGTCCCATTAAATTGATTCCCCGGACATCAAATAATTCGACTTCTAAAATCGAAGTCAATGGCATTTCGTCCCTTTTTCTTATGTTTCCCTTCCTTTGGCATTTATCGCATGTCTTCGCAAAATGATGAGCATTTCTAAATATGCTTGGCCAGAAATAATCGGATTGAAATTTTTTTGCCGCAATGCACATTCCTCCAAAATGTCCTCCATAAGGTGATGCATGGCATGATTCCAATATTGCATACATCTCATTTTTCTCTACGCATCAGCATATCATCCCATCAGCACATTGCTTATATAAAAATGGTTCATCCCAGAAGTAAAAACAAGATTCTTGAAAGAATTGCTTAACTTGTTGCTTGTTTAAATCTGTTGGGATAACATGGCTTGCTAGATAATTGGCAATGTCTGCGAACCAAATGGTAGTTTTCTTCACGATAAGCTTGATTACAAATAGCTGCTCATTGGGAAATTTCTAGGATATATTGAGCATTGTTGTATCGACTCGTCTACCTTCCAGTCTAGATAGATGATCTGCTACGACGTTCTCACAGCTCTTTTTATCTTTAATCTCAATGTCCAATTCTTGCAGGAGCAAGATCCATCTGATCAATCTTGGCTTGGAATTTGCTTTACTCATAAGATAGTTTATTGCCGCATGATCAGTGAAAACAATCACTTTTGAGCCTACCAGATAAGAGTGAAATTTTTCTAACGCATAGATCACAGCTAGAAGCTCCTCTTTGTAGTTGTATAATTGAGCTGCGCGTTATTTAAGGTTCTACTGGCATAGTAGATAGGATGGGTTAGTTTCTCTTCTTTTTTTTTCCAAGGATAGCTTCTATCGCATAGTCGCTGGCATTGGACATGAGCTCGAAAGGTTTCTTCCAGTTAGAGGATATCATAATTGGAGCAGTAGTTAGAACCTTCTTTAGCTGTTCAAACGCGTGCAGGCTGAGCTGGTCAAAATTGAAGGGTCTTTCAGCTTCTAGCAACTCACACATTGGCTTCGCGATTTTTGAAAAATCCTTAATGAATTGTCTGTAGAAGCCAGCGTGTCCTAAGAAACTATGCACTATTTTCACATATTTCGGAGGTTCCAACTTTTCTATAGCTTCAATCTTTGCTTGATCAACCTCCATTCAAACTTTTGAAATTTTATGTCCTAAGATAATTCCTTCTCTGACCATGAAATGGCATTTCTCCCAGTTAAGCACAAAATACGTTTCTTCACAGCGTGTTAACACTTTCTCCAAATTTGCTAAGCAATTGGAAAAACTGTCCCCAAACACCGTGAAGTCATCCATAAAAACTTCCATTATATCTTCAAACATATCAGAAAAAATTGACATCATGCACCTCTAAAATGTTGCTGGGGCATTGTAGAGCCCGAAACGCATTCTTCTGAGCGCGAATATTCCCTAGGGGCAAGTGAAAGTGGTTTTCTCCTAATCCTTAGGGTCAATGGTAATCTGGTTGTACCCTGAATATCCATCCAGAAAACAATAATAGTCCTCTCTTGTGATACGGTCCAGTATTTAATTTATGTAAGGCAATGGAAAGTGGTCCTTCTTGGTTGCTTTGTTCAACTTCCTGTAATCCATGCACACTCACTATTCCGTCACTATTCTTGTTGGTTTTTTTCGTTACGTATGACGGTGGTGCCTCTTTTCTTTGGCACACATTGAATAGGACTCACCATTGGTTGTTTGATATAGGGTAGATTACCCCTACATCTAACCATTTTAAGATTTCCTTTTTCACTACTTCCTTCATGGTGGGGTTCAATCGTCTTTGATGTTCCATTGAATTTTTGGCATCATCTTCTAGAATGATTTTGTGCATACAAAACGTGGGACTAATGCATGTCCGCCAAGGTCCATCCAATCTCCTTTGTGTGTTTCTTAAGTAACTCCAAAAGAAGTTGCTCGTGCTCTAGTGTCAGTTGAGATGATATAACGATTGGTAAAGTCTCCTTTTATCCCAGATAAGCGTACTTCAAATGCGACGGGAGAGGTGTAAGAACCCAACTTCTAAAACCAACCTAAACCCGGTTCTTACTAAACATGCATGGCTCAAATACATTACAACACGCACAACTTACAATAGAAAATTGAAAAACAACAAATGCCTGCTTTATTCAAAACTGAAATAGTTCAAACCACATGAAAATTTAAACAGAGGTTAAGCCTCTGGCCAAAGTTTATAAAACATCCTTAAAACAATTATAAAGTTCAACAAGAGAAAAAACCCTCATTTTATTATGCTGAAAACAAATAAACACAATGCTTAACAGAATCAGACATAACAGATTCCCATGATCCATCTGCTCCTCCTCTAGCCATCCCGGTGCTATCCTAAGTTACCTGGTCGAAGAAACCATAGAAAAGGGTGAGTACAAGGCACTCAGTAAGAATCCCCAGCCAAGGTACAGTACGTAAAAGTCACATCATCTAGCATCCTAGCATACATGCAAAACAGTCAACCAACAGAACTCAGCACTGATTCTCAACTTAACTTTCAAACCTCGAGAGTCTCTAACTCTCGGCTAATGATCAGCTCGCTAAGCTGAACTTGGACACTTGGGAGAGTACTCAGTGACTAGCTCTAGACCGAACAGAAGGGTGTACTGACGACACTAGCCTGAGGGAGCCGTCCTCTCGACATCTAGTGTGTGTGCGTGCACACCGTATGTTACTGTAAACTGGGAAATGTAGGCCTACACAAACTACGCCGATCTAGGTACACATGCCTAACTAGACTCAGAATGGTGTCCACTGATTCACAACAAGTGGGAGGTCCTCGGCACCTAACTGTGGAAGCCTGTTCACACCAATGCTTGAAGCTAAGGATCGTCCAAAGGTAGGCTTACAACAAGGAAATGACTCCGCTCTAGCAGGCTACAGACTAGGCTTATGCTGGAGTGGTAACCTACACCACACCCGACTGTCGTGGGTGGGAAATCAATTCTCACTGATCCCGACCTGTGGGGACAACATACGTCGTGTCCACTCTTGGCCCCTGAATGATGACAACCTGACAATCTCTAGCTAAAAGCAATGACTACTAGTTTTAAACAGCAAATCAACAGTCATCGTACATACATACAAGATACCCTAACAGGATACTACAATCTCAAGTTACATCCGTACTACATGCCAGGCCTTAACAAATTACTCACAAGGTCCAACTTGCTAGAAACAACACATGTAGTCAATATAGGCCAAACACCACAAGAACCTATCCACTAACACATGCTCGTAAAACAGTAAAGCAAGCAGGCAAGCATACAATCAATGACATTCGTGCAGGGTCCACACAACCCACGACAAGGAACCCTTACCTGAAAATAATTACAGAACAATCAACTAGTGCTCTTTGAGCTGTTGATAACAAACACGAACGTGCAAACAACAACCTAGATAAAATACAAACATAATTAATAATGAACAACAGGCTATCCCAAAACAACAGGGACTTGAGAATAGAGGTTACCTAAATTCCAAACAGACAGCTTGGCAACCCAAGGCCTCGGCTTCGATAGGGACACGCAAGGCTGCACAGACGAGCGGCTGCTGGCATGATGCGGGGCTGCACGTGCGCGAGGCGGGGCTACAGCAAGTGGCTGGCTGCACAGGCGAGGCTGTGCGGCTGACTGCGCACGGGGTTGCTAAATAATGCGGCTTGGCGAGGCACTACTGCGTACGCAAGGCAAGGCGATCACGAGGCAGTGCGATCGAAGATGCAGAGGGGGCTGCGAGGCTATGCAGCGTGAGTGTGGCATGTGGGGCAGATTACGACTGCTATCTGCAAGAGTGTGCATTGTAGGCAGGGCTCAGGAGAGGATCGATCGGTTGCGCCTCGAGGCTTGTCTCTGCAGCGATAGAGAAGGGAAGGAGAAGAGGAAATCGATGGAGAGGAAGAAGAAGGGTTCTGACCTTTATTTTTGCGATTGAACAAGAAATGAACGATCTAAAACTTCTTTTCCCTTTTTAATAAAAATAATCCTTTTCCTCTTTAAACAAGGCTTTCTCCAAACTTGTAAAACTAGCCTTCCTCAATCTGAAATTGCAAAAACAACCCTATACTCAGTAAAATACCGAAACGACCCTGAAGCTCATTAAATTAGTAAACTGACCCTAGGGATAAAATTATCGAAATGCCCCTCAAGACCTAAACTGCAATAATGGCCCAACGAAACACCCAAAATAGCTAAAAAACATACGTGGAGAATCGTGATAAAAACTCGGGCCGTTACAATACTCCCTTATTTTATGACTTTCATCCCCGAAAGTCCCTAAGGCTGAAACAACTTTGGATAACGAGTCCTCATCTCGCCTTCTAACTCCCAAGTCGCTTTCTCAACTTTCTGACACCTCCAATGAACTTTTACTAAGATAATCTCTCGATTACGCAAGGTCTTGCACTCCCGGGCTACAATCTGCACAGGCTTCTCCTCTAAGCTTGAGTCCTTATACAGCTCTAACGGCTCATAGTCAATAATATGAGATGGGTCTGCCACATACTGACGTAACATCGAGACATGGAACACATTGTGCACCGCTGCCAAGGACAGAGGCAATGCCAAATGGTAAGCTACTGCCTCAACTCGCTCAAAAATCTCAAAGCGACCCACAAACTTGGGACTCAACTTTTTTCGCTTACCAAACCTCAAAACACCACGCATCGACACTACTTTTAGAAACACGTGTTGACTAACCTCAAACTCCAAATTTCTACGTTGAACATCAACATAGCTTTTCTGTTTACTCTCTACTGTCAACATACGAGACCTGATCTTCTGAACTGCATCACTAGTCAATTGTAACAACTCGGGACCCAAAACTTGTCTGTCACCAACCTCTTCCTAAAACACCAGAGACCTACAATGCTTGCCATACAAAGCCTCAAACAGAGTCATCTAAATGGTCGACTGATAACGGTTGTTGTAAGCAAACTCCATCAAATATAGGTACTAATCCCAACTGCCCGAAAAATCTAATACACAGGCTCGCAACATATCTTCTAAAATCTGGTTCACCCTCTCCTTCTGGCCATCTGTCTAAGGATGGAACGCGGCACTAAAAAGAAATGATAAGTAAAGCGAGAATCTCGGTCCGACACAATCTTTGCTGCACCCCATGGTATCGAACAATCTGCTCCAAGAGCAACTATGCCCACTGCTCCACGTTATAGGTGATCCTACCGGAATGAAGTGTGCACTCTTAGTCAGCTGGTCTACTACAACCCAGATCTAAGTAAACCCTCTCGATGTCCTCGACAACCTAGAAATATAATCCATGGAGATCTCCTCCCACTTCCACTAGAGCACACTCAGTGGCTGCAACAAACATGCTGGTTTCTATCTAGGAGACTTCACTTGCTGATAAGTGAGACACCTGCTAACAAAATCTGCTATGTCTCTCTTCATATTGCTCCACCAAAAGGTCTGCTTAAGATCCTGATACATCTTGGTACCCCCTGGGTGCCAAGTAAACGGGGAACTGTGAGCCTCGGTAAGCAACTCAGCTCGCAACCGGGCGTCAGCTGGCACACAAAGGCATCCTCTGAATCTCAAACCACCATCTTGTGCTACCAAAAATTTGAAGTCTCCGTCTGCCTGGGCTCTAGCAATCAACCTGCTTAGCTCGGGATCACTCAGCTAGCTATCAATAATCCTCTGCTTGATCGAAGGCTGCACGATCAACTGGGCTACCCTGGTGGTAACCTCTCCCAACAAAACTGCTGTACTGGCTCGCTCAAATTCTTTCCACAATGGAAGCTGGAAACTCAACAAAGCTGTAGAATGTGACGTCTTTCTACTCTAAGCATCGGCCACAACATTGGCTTTACTCGGATGGTATAAAATCTCGCAATCATAATCTTTAACCAACTCAAGCCACATCCCCTGTCTCTATTTAACTCCTTCTAAGTGAAGAAGTACTTGAGACTCTGATGGTCTGTGAACATCTGGATCCGCTCTCCGTACGAGTAATGTCTCCAAATCTTAAGTGCAAAAACCACTACTGCTAACTCAATGTCATGAGTCGGGTCGTTTTTCTCATAAGGCTTCAACTGTCGGGAGCATACGTAATCACCTTGCCATACTGTATCAAAACACAACCTAAACCAAACTTAGAAGCATCGCTGTACATCACAAAGCAACCTATTCCCTCAGGAACTGACAACACTAGAGCTGGCGTAAAACTGTGCTTTAACAAAGCAAAACTCTCTTCACAACTGGCATCTCAAACAAACTCAACAACCTTTCTCGTCAACCGAGTGAGAGGTGCTGCTTTAGCAGAAAAGTCCTTGATGAAACGTCGGTAATAGCGCCAAACCTAGAAAGTTTCAAATCTCTACGACGGTAGTTGGCCTAGCCCATGAACTCACGACATCAATCTTAATAGGGTCTAATATAATACCCTCTCTCGAAACCACGTGACTAAGGAAGGCCACTTGCTCTAACCAGAAGTCACACTTGGAGAATTTGGCATATAACTGATTCTCTCTCAACATTGATAACACTTGTCTCAGATGCAAGACATGATCGTCCTTAGTCTTAGAGTAGATCAAAATATCATCTATGAAAACGATGACGAAGTTGTCCAAGAATGCCTATCTATCATATCCATAAATACTGCTAGGGCATTGGTCAGTCCGAAGGACATGACCACGAACTCGTAATGACCATACCTTAACCTAAAAGCTATTTTGGGAATGTTTGCATCCCTGATCCTCAACTGATGTTATCCAGACCTTAAATCAACCTTGGAGAACACATAAGCTCCCTAAAGTTGGTCGAACAAATCGAAGCACTTATTCTTCACTGTAAACTTATTCAACTCTCAGTAATCTATGCATACGTGCATCGAACCATTATTCTTCTTTACAAACAAAATTGGTGCTCCCCACGGGGACACACTCGGACAGATAAATCCTCTATCTAACATCTCCTGCAAATGCACCTTTAACGCTTTTAGTTCTGCTGGCGCCATATGGTACAGAGCCTTCGAGATAGGGAGGGTCCCTGGCTCGAGCTCAATAGTGAAGTCCACCTCTCTCTACGGAGGCAAATTGGGTAACTCATCTAGGAAAAGTTCTGTAAACTCCTGAACTATCGGTACTTGATCAACGATCAATGAAGGATGACCTTCCCCAGAAATCTTTGCCAAATAACCCCAAGCTCATCGAGCTAACAAACGACGGGCTTTCAATGCAGAAATCAACGGCGGGCAAACGCAGCTATGGACATCGCAAAACTTGAAACTTTGCTTCTTGGGCGGCCTAAACAAGACTTCTTTCTGGTGGTAATCGATCAACGCGTGGTTCTCAGCTAACCACTTTATACCAATGATAACATCAAACCCGCTCATAGGTAGAACTATGAGGGTAGCCACTAAAAGCTCTCTAGATACCTGGATCTGGCTACCTTTAACCTTCTCACTAGCAAGCATACTAACTCCTGAAGGAGTTGCCACTCACAACTCGATCCCTAGAGGTTCTAGTTCCAAACAAGCTTGTTACGATGCAGAGATAAACAAATGGGTCTAGTCCAAATCAAACAAAACATATGCATAATGACCTAAAATAAGCAAGGTACCTGGAACAGCTGCGTTAGTCCTCTCGGCCTTCTTGCAAGTCGTGGCAAATATGCAGCCCTGCTGCTGAGTCGGTCTGTTATATGATCAACCTGTGGGCACGCTCTAGCAATGTGCCCCTCCTTACCACATTTATAACACGCTCTAGAACATGCTCCACACAAACCGTAATGAGGCTCGCTCAAGTTCTAATACCAACTGTAAGAACCCGACTTCTAAAATCAACCTAGACTCGGTTCTTACTAAACATGCATGGTTCGAATACATTACAACAGACACAACTTACAATAGAAAACTGAAAAACAACAAATGCCTGCTTTATTCAAAACTGAAATAGTTCAAACCACATGAAAATTTAAACAGAGTTAAGTTTCTAGCCAGAGTTTATAAAACATCCTTAAAACAGTTATAAAGATCAACAGGAGAAAAACCTCTCTTTTTATTATGCTAAAAACAAATAAACATAATGCTTAACGAAATCAGAAACAATGGACTCCAATGATCCATCTGCTCCTCCTCTAGCCGTCCCGGTGCTGTCCCAAGTTACTTGGTGGAAGAAACCACAAGAAATGGTGAGTACAAAGGCACTTAGTAAGAATCCCCAATTGGGGTACAGTACGTAAAAGTCACATCATCTAGCATCCTAGCATACATGCAAAACAATCAACCAATTGAACTCAGCACAGATTCTCAACTTAACTTTAAAACCTCGAGAGTCTCTAACTCTGGGCTAGTGACCAGCTAGCTAAGCTGATCCTAGACACTTAGGAGAATACCCAGTGTCTGGCTCTAGATCGAACGGAAGGGTGTACTGACGACACTAGCCCGAGGGAGCCATCCTCTCGACATCTAGTGCGTGTGCGCGTACATAGCATGCTGCTACAAACTGGGCAAATGTAGGCCTACACAAACTACACCAATTAAGGTATGCATGCCTAACTAGACTCAAAATGGTGTCCACTAATCCGCAGCAAGTGGAAGGCCCTTGTTACCCAACTGCGGCAGCCTGTTCACACCAACGCCTAAAGCTAAGGATCGTCCTAAGGTAGGCTTACACCAAGGAAAGAACCCTGCTCTAGCAGGCTATAGACTAGGCTTATGCCGAGGTGGTAAGCTACACCACACCTGAATGTCGGGGGCAGGAAATCAATCCTCACTGATCCCGACCTGTGGGGACAACATACGTCGTGTCCATTCTCAGCCCCTCGATGATGACAACCTAACAATCTCTAGCTAAGAGCAATGAGTACTAGCTCTAAACAGTAAATCAACAATCATCATACATACATACAAGATACCCTAACTCACTACAATCTCAACAAGATACTATAATTTCAAGTTACATCCATACTACATGTCAGGCCCTAACAAATCACTCACAAGGTTCTAACATGCTAGAAACAACACATGCAGTCAATATAGGCCAAAAACTATAAGAACCTATCCACTAACACATGCTCGTAAAATAGTAAAGCAAGTAGGCAAGCATACAACCAATGACATTCACGTAGGGTCCACACAACCCACGACAAGGAACCCTTACTTGAAAATAATTGCAGAACAATCAACTAGTGCTCCTTGAACTGCAGATAACCAACATGAAGGTGCTAACAATAACCTAGATAAAATGCAAACATAATTAATAATGAACAACATGCTATCCCAAAACAACAGGGACTCGGGAACAGAGGTTACCCAAATCCTGAATGGACAGCTCGACACCACACGACCTCAGCTGCAGTGGGACACCACAAGGCTGCACGAGCGAGCAGTTGCTGACATGATGCAGGGATGAGCGTACGCGAGGTGAGGTTGTGAAGAGCGGCAAGCTGCGCAAGCCAGACTGTGCAGCTGGCTGTGCATGGGGCTGCTTGGTGATGCGACTAGGCAAGGCGGCACGGCGTGTGCGGGGCTGGGCAAGGTGCTGCTGTGTGCGCGGGGTGAGGCAATCGCAAGGCGATGAGATCAGGGATGCGGAGTGGGCTACACGGTAATGCGGCTTGAGCATAGGCGTGTAGGGTAGATCGCAGCTGCAATTTACAAGGGCATGCATTACAGGTGAGGCTCAGGTGAGGATCGATCGGTGGTGGCTCGGGGCTAGTCTGGATGGTGATGGAGAAGGGAAGGAGAAGAGGAAATCAATTGAGAGGAAGAAGAAGGGTTCTAGCCTTTCTCTTTTGCGATTGAACATGGAATGAACGATCTAAAACTTATTTTCCATTTTTAATTAAAATAATCCTTTTCCTTTTTAAATAAGGCTTTCTCCAAACTTGTAAAACTAGCCTTCCTCAACCTGAAATTGCAAAAAAAAACCCTATACTTAGTAAAATACCGAAACGACCCTAAAGCTCATTAAATTAGCAAACTGACCCTAGGGATAAATTTTCCAAAATGCCCCTCCAGACTTAAATTGCAATAACTGCCCAAAGAAACACCTGAAATAATTGAAAAACATACCTGGAGAACCGTGACAAAAACTTGGGCCGTTACAAGAGGTTTTAGCTCTAACATTAGAGGTTCTTCAATTAAAGGGCACTGAGGGGGAGTTGTCACTTGTTGCAACATCAAGCGCCTCGTAATAATTCACTTCTTTGAACAATTAATCCTCCCATGTATCGCTTTGCATTTCTTCTTCTTCCCTAGCGTGCTTGTTAATGCTCAACATCTTTTTCTTTTTCTCATTTTTGATTGCTTTGTCCAGCATCACTTCGATCTGGTTAACATTGCAATTTCCTTCTGCATCAGTCTGCTTCATTAAGTCAAATATGTTGAACTAGATCTGCTGATTGTTCATCCGCAATGTAATCGTGCATTCGTACACATCTACTAGTGTTCGTCCTGTTCTCAGAATGGGTCTTCCTAAGATGATTGGAACTTCCAAATCCGCTTCGTAATCAAGAATGATGAAATCAGCTGGAAATATGAACTTATCAACCTGAACAAAAATGTCTTCAACTTTTCTAACAGGATGAGTGATCGACCTGCAGCAAGTTGAATTGTGACAGTCATGGGTCTAGCCGCACCTATCCCAAACTTTTTGTAGGCATAAGGTTGATGTTGACACCTAAATCACAGAGTGCGCGCCCAATGTCGTGGTTACCAATCTTAACTGGAATAGTGAATTGGCCAGGATCAACTTCTTTCATAGGGATTTGGTTATGGACAATCACATTGTATTCCTCGTTTAATGCCACTACCTTGAATTCCTCGAATTTACATTTTTCACAAATTGCGTCCTTCAGAAATTTCATGTAGTTGGGCATTTTTCTCAATGCGTCAACTAAAAGAATGTTAATGTGCAGTTGCTTCAAGATGTCCGTGAACTTCTCGAATTGTGATTCATTTGTAAGAACCCGAATCTAAAATAGTCCTAAACCCGATTCTTACTCAAGTCACATCATCTAGCATCCTAGCACACAAACAGATCAACATCACAAAGGCAGTCTCAACACAAGTACAATCACAGCATGCTCAAACCATCAAAAGTCTCTAACTCTTGGCTAAGGATCCTCTGTGGATCTCCAAATGGGTTATCAATATAACCCCTAGAATCTCAAGAGTCTCTAACTCTCGGCTAAGATGATCAGCTCACTATGCTAATTCTAGGGGTTATACTGATAACCCATTTAGAGATCCATAGAGGATCCTTAGCCGAGAGTTAGAGACTTTCGATGGTTTGAGCATTCTGTGATTGTACTTGTGTTGAGACTGCCTTTGTGATGTTAATCTGCTTGTGTGCTAGGATGCTAGATGATGTGACTTGCGTACTGTACCCGGTTGGGGATTCTTACTGAGTGCCTTCATACTCACCCTTATTTTCTGTGATTTTTCCACTAGGTAACTTGGGACAGCACCGGGACGGCTAGAGGAGGAGTTGCTTGATCATGGGCGTCCACTGTTTTGATTTTTATTTTGTTGTCTTTATTCAGCATGCAGGATAGTTGGGTATAACTGATTTCATGTTTTAATCTTGTTTTGAATAACTCTGGCCAGAGGCTCAACTATGTTTTATCTTATGAACCGTTTTGAATGAATAAACAGGAAATTGTTTTAATGGTTGGTTTAAAGTTTAAGTTTGACCATTTTTTTTAACCATTCATGTTGAGTAAGAACCGGGTTTAGGACTATTTTAGAGTCAGGTTCTTACATCATTTCTCCTTCTTCTAAGCCTTTGTGGATATAGCGGTGGAGGTGGCTGGTAAATAGGCAATGGTTTGGCCGCGTCCGTTGCATTGCTTATTTTTATCGGTTCTTCGTCTGTCCTCTTTGCTGGTTGCTTCTCCATTGATGGTTTTGGGGTGGGCAAGGTTCCTTGATATTTTCTGATCTCCTCACTGTCCATCAAAGGTTTTCCACTCCTCAATTCAATCACATTAACTTACTCTTTGCCATTCCGTCTAGAGCCTTCCGTATTGACGGTAGTTGTCCTAGCGGTCTGTTCTTAAAGTCTACAACGATCTGGCCTAGTTTCAGTTCCAATGCTCGTAGAGTTGCTTGTTGCACCTTTAGCAAGGTTTGATGATCAGCATCATTGCATCATTCTTCATCATGTACTCTTTCAGTGATAGATCTATTTAATGTGCTTATTGTTGGTGGTTTCCAAGTGATTTTGTGCTATTGGGTCCATCCTTCCTTGGTTTCTCCTTCTCTGTTCATGTAGCCTCCTTCGAAGGGTTCGTTCAGGTTCTAGATCAAACAAGAAAGTTTTTCTCATACACTAATCACACTAGAATATTGAAGTAAATAATTTCCGACAATAAAAATAAAATAAAGATAAAATAAAATATCCTAAACAATCTCGTCTAAAAAATAATTTGACACAGTCCCTAGCAACAGTGCCAAAAACTTGACTGGGTGGTAACAGGCTGCTGCTAAATGCCTCGTGTGTGTTAGATTTCCCACTCAAGCAAGTATACGTGGTCTGTAGCAAGTAATAAGTAAATTATCAATCTCCACAGGGCTGTAACTTATCCAAGGCAGTGTTCAGGATTAAATAGAAAGTAAAAAGCATATTATGTAGAGATTTTTGTTTTTCGAAGCATAAAATGAATAACTTAACAATAAACAAGTTGAGAAAATAAGGCTAAGCTATGCATTAACAGAAATGTTTGGTATGAGCTATTATCATGCTATGCCGCACAAACTTCCGGTTCTACTTTAGTTCGCATCAAGCCCAACTTCCATTGCAACTTGATGTGGTTAAAACCCGGCGCTTTGCATACAATAGTTACGTGTTTATTCCTAAACTCCGATTCAAAGTACTACAGCCATTAAAATACTTACCTATTGGACATGCAACTAGACTTAGGTTATTTCCTCTTCCGATTCACAACCTATTAGTTTGTGTGGATGGCCGGTCGACACTTACTCTTGATTTCTTGCACCTAGTTAACATGCCATGGATAGACTCTTTCTATTTCTGATTAACGCATGCTAAACAACTCTACTTTTTCCTAGTGTTGCCCTAATGTATTTAATTCATAACGGAGAAAAAGAACACAGACAATATAAAAGAAAACATGATAAAATAAATAACACAAAATAACAATTGTCTTGTTCACTCTCGTTTCCGAACCCTCTCAAAGCTTACATATAGGGGCTCCCTTTCTCATTACAAACTCTCTCCTTTTATAACCCTCGTCATCAACTCTAGAATCTTTTAAGATGGCACAAATCAATCAACGCAATTATTTACTTGTCCGAGCTTGCCAAATTTATGTTTTTATGTCTAAGGTAAGAATCCCTTGATTTCAGCAATCTGTCCCATAATGTCTGGTTAGTCAACTTCTCGCTCCCAATTGATTTTTTCCTTATTTTGCTTGTCCGTGCTTTGGCATTTCCTCTAAACATACAGTGCTCGCCCTTTGCGTGTTTTGATCCTTAGCTCTGCATCGCTCCGTGAATGCAAATTCCTGCAAATATAGTATATCAGCGTAAGTTGTGCTAAAATACGTGCTAATCGTGCTAATGTTTCTCAGTTTTCGTGCTAGTTTTCATATCTCTCATTTTATTCCCCTAATAAGTTAGTATTAGCGAATTACACCTTTTTCCCGCGTGATTAAACTTTTCTCGCATAATATTTCAATAAAATCTGCAAACAACAACCCTAATTTATAAAGAATCCTGACTCTTTTTTAGAGTCATCGCCTGCACAACAACATTCTTGGAATGCAAAAATTCAGTATTTCTAACTTTGCGCGACAATTTTATTAGAATAAAAAGTTTTTCCATATTTGCAATTTTCTTTATTTATTTCCTTACATTTTCAAATAATTATTTTAGGAAGGAATTGGTTCGATTTTGAAAATAAGGCAGTAGAATTTAAATTTTTCCTTTTGTGATTATCTCCTTCTTTGCATAAGGATTTTTAAAATCTCTGAAAACTCTATATGAACCTTGTGAAAGACTCGATCACCACATCCCAGCATTGTTCCTCAAGGAAACAATACTCTGTAACTAACAGTCAAAACCAATGGCCGTAAGAAGCATAGCAGTCGATGAAGGCAAGGCGGTAGATGATACTAACGTTGAATATGCCGAGGCTCCTAGTGCCAACCTTATTGCTTTGCTAGAAAGGAAGAGATTCTGGCAAGATCGAGGATGGCCTGTGGGATGTATTCTGCATCCAGTACTTACTAAGATAGGTGAGTTAGGCGGGGTTAGCTTGGCAATGCCCACCGAGGACACAAGGCCAAATTGGGTTCGCCAGTTTTACGCAAATCTGAATAAGGAAAAATTTTTCTCCAAAGTTGAAGGACACGTGATAGATTGTAGATCACCAACCTTACAAAAAAAATTTAGCTTCTAGAAAACATTGGATCGGAGTGCCAAAAGCTTCTTTAGAAGCCAACTAAGAAGTAGTTGCAGATGTGTGTGGAAACGATTGGAATGGAAGAGGCCAAATTGAAGTATCAATGGTCGTTTCCAATGGACCGTGTTAAACCTGAATTGCTGGATTGGATTAAATTCATCAAAAATGTAATTATTCCATCAACCAATGCAAAGATAGCCAGCAGGGAGCAAGCACTACTGCTTTATGTGATCACAATTGGAATGCCGGTAAATATAGGTAAGTTAGTAGAAGGCAAAATTCAGCGTTGGGCTTGGCCAAACGCAAGAAGATGTTTTACCCACACATTGTCACTATACTGAGCTTAGACCAAGGTGTTCAGCCGCAAACAACTGATCAAATTCTGAAGGTGCACACAAATCATGTTGAAGAAGCTATGAATCTGAGGTGGAAGGAGAAAGGGAAGAAATTCTAAGTGTTTTTGAAGGAGGATAACTTGGTTAAGCAATTCGAGGCGTTATTCATTAACTGGCGAGACTTTTGGGAATCTGTGAGTAAGAGAAACAAGATAATAGTAAAGGCAGCCCGACGCTCAAAGAATACTCTGAATGGCCAGAATTTCCAAATCATTACTCAATTCGGAGTAAGGAAAGTTCAGCAGCAATGCGAATACCTAGATAGAAGTCCTGCTCTCTTTATTTTTTTTAAAGCGATATTTCCCTTTCCGCATGCATTTCAGATAGTTGCAATTTGTTTTTTCCACAGCATGCATATTGATAAACAATGCAAACGGCTACGCACATAGAAAAATCACGCATTTACAAGGCGATCGTGCTCGAGAATCACACCAACATGGAAATAAATAGAGAATCAATCAAGAAATTAAAGTGGTGCAATCAAATCAATTCCAGTGGAAATCAAGAAATCCTGCATTAATGAAGATTTTCCAGCTAACCTAGGCTTGCTGATAGCTCACAAATATAGCATTATTTAGGCTAATATCTTAATATATTCTAAAGGTATTTGTGCATTAATTGAATGAACTTTAGAGTTAGAATAGCATTAAGATGGGAAATTCATATAAGTAAGATGCATGCATTAAATGTAAAAGGCTAGGAAAAGTAGATTTTAGAGTAAAATGAGAATGTTGAATGCTTTTTGTACTTAAATACCAAAGATTCCATGCTGCACTAATTTATTTCTTTATCTACAGGAATTGGAAACATGGTTGCCATCGCATTCAAAGGAGAAGCGGAAGGTCAAAATGCGCATCCAAACGCTTTGGAGGTTGTAGACCGCAGGATCTTCCAAACGCTTATGCTAAGGAGAAATATTCGCTATGAAAAAGAATTAATGTGAAGCGATGCAGAAATCAGAGCAATGCGGATCTGGAAACATTGATGCAAAAAATGCAGATCAGATGCAAAAGCCTCAATAAGGAAAGAATCGGATTATGAGCTAATGCTAACTATCAGATTGCAGAATAGACAAACTGCAATAATCATAAGATTAATGCCTTAATAAGCAAAGATGTGATTGAAAAAATCAAAGGAAATCTGCCGCAAGAATCATGGGATAAACTGCCAAAGATAAATTGCAATAAAAGGCAATAAAAGATATTTCTAAATCCAATCCTTGCCTTCCAAGTCGACTCCTTAGTCCCGAAGCATCTCAAACCTATAAAAAGGAGAAGAATCAAGAGAAAAAGTGTGCCTGTTTTCAGAGTTCTTCTCCCACACTTGGGTTGAAGGTTTCGAAGCGAAGTTCATGTTCCTATTTACATGGAGTCCTGTTCTTCTAGCAGCCACCATTTATCACTTTCTTTTAATTGCTTTTCTAGTTTATCTTTTCTATTTTGTTTTCCCTTTTAGTTTTCACACAGACATTACTTTTTCAATGCAATATTACTTATATTTCATTACGATGCTTATTCTGTTCTTTACTATGTCTGGCTAAGCATCATAGGCAAAGGTTAAGGGTACGGGTTGTAGAAGCATGAACTAGGTAAAGGGAGTTGTTGATTGAAGCATGTGAATTAGTATCTTAATTAAATAGTAAATGTCGACAGATCATTCACATGCACTAATAGGTTATAAATTGGAAGAGGAAATAACCTAAAGCTAGTTTGCATGTTCAGTAAGTTAGTATTAAGTCTTTCGTACTTTAAATCGGAGTTTAGAGATAAATACGTAACTACTGCATACGATGTGCCGGTTGATAATTACATTGATTCGCAATGGAAGTTGGGCTTAATGCGAACGAAAGCAGAAGCGGACGTTTGTTAGGTGAATTATGGCAATTACTACTTAATGCATTTTATCCTAGAAATTGCTAGATGCATCCCATGACTTTAACCCGAGCCTTACTTAGTTCATTTCGCATTTTAGTTTATTTTCGCAATTAGATACAAAACAAAACCAAAATCCCAACACCATTCTTTTTACTTTCTTACACGACTCTTAGATTAATTAACTAATTATAGACATCAATCCCTACGGAGAACGATAAAATATAAATACTTATCACTTGCTGCACTTTCGATCGCGTATACTTGCGTGAATGCGATTCCAAAGCGTGAGGCTTTAGCAATAAAGTCTTATGCTTAGAATTTATCATTAGTTTATTTATATCATACTGAAAAATCGCATCAAGTTTTTGGTGCCGTTGTCGGGGGTTGATTTATTTATAATTAGTTGTATTAGTTTAAGAGTAGTTCTTAATTATTAAAAAGGCTATTACTTTTTATTTTCTAAGTGTATTGCAGAACACTGCGAAGCGCGGAGTATACTAGTCTACTGAGAAGAAGTCCCAACGTATCACCACAAGCAATAACAAAAGAAGATGGCCTACAATCACTTTGGAAATTAGTATTGGAACAACAATATCACCCTTCCGCAAACATGTTTTTATCAGCAATTAAGCTATGCGGAGGAGCCTTACACAACCGATTCCTATCCAACGTATCCTAACTGGGAGAACCAGCAACAATTTAGGGCAGATCGTAACAGTATCTTTCATAATCAATATGGTCTGCAAGAAAATTGCAACAACATGAACCATACATGGGAATTGAGGCGTCATGAACCTAGGTATCCTATATACAATCGTGAGTAGTATCCCGAGGATGAAAATATGGAGAATGAGATACAGCTAAGACAACAAAAATGGATGAGGGAGAATGGCGTCATTCTAACACTCTAAGAAACCAAATATGAGCACGAACGATCTATGAAGGGAATATGCAAGGAAAATGCAACAAGAAATACAAGATTAGAAGATACATATTTGTGGGACGAAGTATTTAATGAGGCATCGGCAATAGAATTTTTTGATGAGACAGAAATCTCATGAGAAGATTTCAGGCTAGCCATGGTCAAGCGAAAGGAAGAGGCCATAGCTCTAAGGCATGCAGAAGAAATAGATAGAGAACAAAGGATGCGATATCAGCAGTAGGAAGAAGCTTGGGCAAGGTTCGCCACTCAAGCGATTCCAGAAGCTGACAATAAGGAAGTAGTTGTGGGAAGAGAAGAAGAAAGTTCCAATAAGGCCACTGTGTAAAACCTAAGTGATGAAAGTCAAAGTGAGGATGAAAATCCTCCAACCACCAGTTTTATGGAGGATAAACCTGCAGTTGAGACTGAAAAACAAAAGCATCAACCCACCAAGGAAGAGGTGATGGAGCAAGCAGTGTAGGAAGCTAAAGATAGTTTCAAAAGCGTTGAACCCTTAAAAATTATGCGAACTACTTTTAAACTATCAGTCCCTCAAGAATGCAACCAAGAGATCATTAAAAAATCTAACAAGAGGACATTTTAATTGAGCTTCAATGTGACACTTCGCACCCTATCAACTCAAACATTGATAGGACTTACACGTATTAAGGCGCACGACGGAGTAAGCCAAGATCAAGCTATCAAAGATGGTTTTGCTCTGAAGATCATTATATGGCCCAAAGAAAAATGTTCATAACGCATTCCTGGAATTGAGGTTCGGAGCATGCACAGTTGGTACAATTTAAGTTTTATCTCTGAGCATTTACAGGCTTTAATTTTTTCCCATTTCATTTTTCTAGGTTAGATTTGTTTTTTGTAGTTGTTAGGATAGTTTAATGTTTGTTTTTCTTTAGTTTTATGTTTGAAAAGTGAGTAGACATCAGCGGTGCAAAGTTGAACAGGCGACAGAGCAAGATGAACAAACAGCAGCCTAGACAGGAAGCGATAAAAGCAGTGCGATCACAACAAAAATTCAAATGGAAAGCGAAAGGGAAGTTTCTGTCCTTCTTTGTCTTTATTTCTTACTTTTGTATATCTATGCTGAAATTTGTTTGATGCTCTTGTTTACCTTGGCCTAGGAAGTAAATTAAGACTAAATAGAAAATCTTTTGCTCATATTCATGCATCTTTAAAATGAAACTTTTAAATGCTATATGTAAATGTCTATTCGCTCTACTCTAAAATGTTGTAGTTCAGTATAGTCAAAATTTCTAAACAATCTAGAATACCAACCTTTATCCTTAGGATTTTAGGAGAATGGACTAGCTGAAATGTGGAGTAAGTTGATAATACACTAATCCCAGATCAGAATAAAAAATGAGTTAACTCCCAAGGTTAAAACTGAAAGCTTGAAACATAGAATTCAAACCTTAGAACAAATTAAGTTTGGGGGAACTAAGCCTCACATTCATTGAGGACAATGAAGATTATAAGTTTGGGGGTGAGGGCAAGCCCAATAAGTGAAATGCTGAGGAAAAAAAAGAGTGATCAAGAGCAGCATTGAAAAAAAAATCAAAAATAAAAAAAAAATCAAAAAATATATATTGCGGAAAAATAAAGATCAAAATATTCTGGGTAAAAATGAAACGGCATAAGAGCAAATAGTTGTGGGTATTCCAAGTATTCTGCTGGCCACCCAATCAAGCGCAAGCTTAAGAAAGTACAGTACTTAGCTGGAACTTTTTATGCTCAAATGAACCATGCAGAGACCGACGTAATTGAGGCCATGTGGAAAATTTTACTCAAAGGAACCCAAATAAATAAGCCTCGAACAGAATGCTTTGGGAAAACATAGGATGATCAAGGGCTTGAGTGAATTGGTTCGAGTTGTAGGCATTAATCTCTAGAAGGGCTCAGTTTTTAGTCTAACATAGAAGAGCGTGTTATCAATAAGGGAAGTGTTTTATCAAGACTAGGACTCTAAAATCTATAGGATACAAGTTGATGCGTTTAACTTGTGATAAAATTTTGCTTAATTAGACTACGATATTGAGAACATTGTTGAGAGCATTTACTTAAAGGCATTTATAAAAATTTCCTTGCACGTTAATATATGGAGCATTACTCAGGACGAGCAATGATTCAAGTTTGGGGGTTTGATAGCTCACAAACATAGCATTATTTAGGCTAATATCTTAATATATTCTATAGGTATTTGTGCATTAATTAAATGAACTTTAGAGTTAGAATAGCATTAAGATGGGAAATTCATATAAATAAGATGCATGTATGATTTATGAGCTTAA
>JBBMKA010008232.1:0-37799 GCA_037833695.1 Sechiopsis laciniata | reverse complement strand
TATATTTATTGTGAATTTGAATTTACGAATATTTTGACTATTTTCAAATAAATGACTTGATTTTAAAACATTTAAAAGTTGAAAAACAGAAAGTAGTTGGATTATTATGTAATGACATCTTATTCTCTTAATTATTCTTTTAAAATTTTATGTTGGTAAAACACTTTAAAATGACCCATGCATTGGTTTTTTAAAGTTGAACAAAGAATATATGATAAAATAAAATATCGTAATATTATATTATATTTATTGATATTTTAAGTTGATGTGAAATAATATTGGATTTTCTATATAAACAACAAAAGAGTACAATTATGTAATATAGGAAGATGCCAAATAGGAGGCCCCAAGAGTCACTTTTTAGCATCATTAACTTTGGTTTCATGAAGCAGATCGAGATCCGCATGCCAAGTGAAGAAAATAAGTAAAAATGAAATGGAGCTCAAATTTAAATTCATGCAAATTTTAGGCAAAACCCAAAACTCCATGAATGAACATCAAACCTGCTAACAAGAGCAATACATTAACGACATTAATGCATTAATGATAAAAAAAAGTCTTAGATTCGAATTTTCTCACACCAAACTGTTTGTGATCTAAAAGAAGAAAAACATCAACAGTTGAGTCGTGCAAAAGAAAAAAAAAGTGATATATTTAACCGTGATTTAATTTTTTTTTTAATTGAAAAATTTCTTGTTCGTTTATAAAAGGCATATGCCCTTTCTCTTTCTATATATATATATATATATATATATATATATATTAAAGATTGAAAATCAAGAATTACGGTTTTTTTTTTAAATCAAGAATTACGATTTTAATGTGAATCTAACATACAACCTTTTGATCTAGTGTTAGACGTGCTATCATTATATAGGGTCCAGGGTCGATAATTACTAATTGATTAATGTATACTATAATAATAGTGAGCCACTGTCCTCTTTTAATAATAATTTTGTACTTTTCCCAATAATTTGTCAATAAAAATTATTGACGAGACTTCTCTCTCAAATGTTCTTTATTCTTTTGATGTTTGTTTGAAAGCAACATTAAAAATCAAAATTAAACCAATTTTTTTTTATAACTCGAAAGGAACTCAATATGTTATTTTCACAGTGTCTTTGGATAGAGAAGTTTGAAAGAGTTGCACAACTATAGACCTAATTAACTTCGTTTTGGCAGAATCAATCCTAAAAAAACACTCATTAAATTCTCTCTAAAAATTTTATCAACGCTTCATAAAAACTCAACTTTTGCGGTCTATATCAAACTACTCACAAATGTCTCATACCAAATGAGTATTTTCTATCCTAACCATTTTAGCCATCATTTCAAAATCACTTTTTGTTCTTTCCAAACTTCTCCATCCATAGACAATATTAATTAACAATGAGCTAACTTCACCTTTGCACATTTGAAGAAGTTTTTGTTTCACTTAGCCACCAAGAATAAGGGGGAGAATGAAAATGAGAATGATTTTCCATATTTGGACCATCGAGAATCATTCTCTTCATAATCACCTTTTTCCAAAAATCACTTTTTTCATTGTCCCCCTAACTATTTTTTATTCTCTCTCCAACAACTATTCATACATCACTTCACTATTTTTTACTTACATCACATTCATTATTTTATTTTTTCCATAATCATTACCTTTATCTCAAACACAAATAATCATTTTTCCCATAATCATTACCTTCATCCCAAACATAAATAATCATTTTTCTTTCTATTCTCTTCTTCAGTATTGTTCCCTCTTTAATTATTTTCATTCTCGTTGCTCCAAACTCATACTTAAATTACTGCTAATAATTATGAAAGTATAAGGCATGGGCTTTTTTATTTGGGAAAAAGGGCAGCGGGCAGGGGTTTAGAGTTCAATTATTTGCCTGTGAATGTGAAATTGGGGCAGCACATGATTGATGGGAATTCCGTGTGTGTGATTATTGGGGTTGAGTGGGCCTCCACGTCCAACCTATCAATCAATAATGCTTCTCTTATCTTTTAATTTTCACTTTTTACAAATTTGTCACATTACATTTCTAACTTTTCACCATCTTTTTTTCAATTATTATTTTTTTATAAGACTTTTATAACAATTATAAAAGAACAATTTTGGTCGTTCTTTACATGATTTTTCTTTTATCGTATCTAATTTAAGTCACATTTTACTATTCTTTAACTAATATTTTTTTAAAGAAAAAAAATATAGTATAGATTGAAGAATATATTTTAGATACGAAAAGATAGGTCATATCTAACACTCCTCCTCACTAAGCTATGTTATGAGAGTTAAAATTTTGAAAACAATGGGACTAAGAAAATTTTTGTTTAACATAATTAACGAGTTATTCTATATGAGTATTTACAATTCATCTTCAAATAATTACATTCAAATGAGCTATTATAATGACTCAAATTAATCACTCATTTTTAAACACTCGTTTTTAACCACTCAAAATAATCATCAATTTCTAATTATTCATTTCTAATCATTAATATCCAATCATTCATTTTTAACCACTTATTTATAACTGTTCAAAATGATTACTAATTTCTAATCACATCCAAACGAACTATTGTTTACAACGTCTCTTCAAAAATCATTATCAAAACGAGCTATTAATTGCAAGGCAAATACAAATATAACATCAAAACCAAATATTACTAAAACTCAAACTTTTAATCATTCAAAATAACTCCTTATTTATCATCACTGTATCCTTCAATATCCAAACCCTTTCTCAAAGATACACTAGGATGAAGAATATGGTAAAATTGTGTTTTAATTTATGGTACTGTGAGGGTAAATTTGGTGTTATAAAAAAAAAATAATAATAACAGAAAATGTGGATAAGGCTAATGGGAAAAGCTTTTGTGGTGATGTGACAGAATGATGCTGTGAGAAATGATAATAATATACATTGGCAAATGGTAATGCTGTTGTCTCTGTCCTTTTTTATTCCTTCTTCCAAACACAAACATATGTCTCTGTTACATATCATTCAGCCCCACAACTTAACCAGTTTCAATTTTATTATTACCTAATTCTTTTATTAACATGACTTTAACACCCATTTAATTCAACTAATTAATTGAGACATATATCTTGTTTTGTTTTGCTAACTTGGTGACCATTATTTATATAGTCAACTTTTTTTTTTTTTTTTTTTTAATTTATAAAGTTAAATAATTGGTTTGGTTCTTGAAACAGTTTTCAATTTTTAATTTTGTCTCTTATGTTTGAAAATTTCAATTCTCAATTATATAGAAATAATTTTAAATAATGCATTATTCTCATTGAAAGTGAGATTTGGTACAAATACTAATATGTATTACAAGTAGTGGTTGTTTGATGTTATATCTACCAAACTCGTTTTTTGATGTTATATGCATCTAATTAATTATACTCAATTTGAGAAAGATGATTTTTTCCATTTATTTGGGAATTGTCCATTCCTAAAATACTTGAAATGAGTGGAGGATTGTGAGGATGAACTATGAAGAAAGAAATGAATTCATGTGAAACACCACACAATACTTAAATAGATAAAGGGAAAGACTTGCACCAAAAGAAATGTCTATATTTATTATTTAGGAACGTTTGAGGTAACGAGTGATTAACTATTGTTGGTGGACTAACCGAATAGGTTGGTGGCACGATTGATTATCTGGTTGAGTGTTAATCAATTTCTACTCCATGATCACCGGTTCGATTCCTGGAATCGGTACTTGTTATCCCTCTTTTCTCAACTTGTACTCAAAAAAAAAAAAAAAATTGTTGGTGAACTATGATTGTTAATGAATTATTATTGTCTATTTTAAAGTATAGACAATAATAATATGTTATCATTGCCTCTTTGTTTGAGGTGTAAATTGTGGTTACATGATTTATTATTCAAATAATAATCGATAATAAAAGTTTGGATGAAAATGAATTAGTAAGTCAAATGATAATATTTATTAAATTTTATGATTTAAAAAATGGAAATCGTGATAAATAGTCCTTACTTAGATAATCACTATTAATTACTTGGATAATTATTATAATTGTCACAAACCTTCAATAAGTAAACTATTATTGTCTCAATAATTATTGTTGGTATCCCAAACAAAGGTTACTGATACCTCGTGGTATGGAATTGAAACTTGTAAAACAACCTTTTTTTAATAAAAAAATATATTTCCTTTGTAAACTAAACAATATAAATAATTTATTTGTATTAACGTCTTGAGATGGATTCTAAGTTTAGGATAGTCCTATTATCTTATATATTTCATTTTAACGAAATATAGAACGATTAAATAGTCAATAAAGTTAATCGAGATGTATGCAAATGAGCTAAGGAGGTTCGTGGATATTAAAAACTAACATGTATGAATAAAAAGTATGTTTTTCTTTTTAGTAGATGGCAAATGTATATAATTGCAATTCAGAGATGGGATTGGGCAGAGTTAAAATTTTGTTCTTCAATTCTTTTCTAAGAAAAATGTTACCCAATTTTGGACCCACTTTAACAAAGAATCTTAGCACCTATTTGAAGGGTCCACAATGTTTTTGTCATCTCTATCAAACAATATAAAGAAGGTCAAATAAATATAAAAAGAAGTGGTTGCCAATAATTTTTTAGGACTATCACTTTCTTCTTTAGAGTGAAGAGTAACATTCCTATTTCAATCTTGTCATATGCTCCTGTTAATTTTATTCATTGTATGCTTCTTTTTATTCTCTCTCTTTCTTAATTATTTTCTCTAATCATATTTCAATTTAAAATGTACTTTAAAAATCTTTTAATATTTTTAAATTTTGATTCTAATTTTATTCATTGTTTTCTTCCATATTCTTTCTATACACATCTGTTTTTTTAATCTAATTTTAATATTTCGATTGAGAATGTACTTTTTTATTTTTCTAACAATTTAAACTTTTATTCTTATTAACTTATCCAAACTATTATATCCACATCAAAACATAGTAATATAGCTTCTTTTTTTTTTTTACCAACTACACCTTAATAGTCAAAATAAAAATGTACTCACCCATGTTAAGGATCTCATATTTCTTAATATTTAAAAGATTGCTGAACCTTCTTTTTTTAATTATTGATTTTGACATTGAACCTTATACTATCTAATAACCTAAATTTAAATTAAGGAAAGATGGATAAAAAAAATTTAGGGTAAATTTTAAGTTTATTCTATTTTATTTCTTAGAATTTTAAAATGTCTAATTTTATCTTTCAAACTCCTTATATATATAAGTATAAATAAAGTAGTCTTCCTTGGTTGGTTTTTTTAAAGCCTAACATTCTTGTTTTTTATTATTTTTCTATATCTTTAAAGTATGTTTTGATAGAAGATTCTAAAATCGAGAGTAGTGATTATAAATGATGATGAGAGATTTGATGAAGATAAAAATTTATTTGGATAGAAGATTTATGAGTAGTCGTATCGTAACAAAAACAATTATTTGGATAGATGGATTTTTAGTAGTTATTATAGAAAACTACCGCTTAGACTAAAATGTTATGATTGATTATAACAAAAACAAAGAAATTATGAATTGATGCGAAAGAAAATACTTATTTAGATAAAGAAATTATGAATAGTTACAGTAGAAGTGGTATTGTATTTATTGTATTGTATTTAGATAGTTTATGGACGTTTATAAAAATTTTATAGAAGATTTTAAAGAAGTTTTTTTTTTTTTTTTTTGAAGACACTCCATCTAAATGAAGGATTTGAATCAATCCTAAACAAAGCTTCACAAGTCTTATCTTCAAACAGACCATTAATACTTGTTTTAACCAACTTGTGTCTTACAAGTAAAACATAAATCAAAATTTAAGGCGTTGGATAACTATTTGATTTTTTTATTTGTTGTTTTTAAAATTTAACCTTATTCTCACTTAAATTTCTTATAACGAGTGCTACCCTTCCTATAATATATTCATATTTCTTTATGAAAGTAGGTGAATATTAACTAACTTTTAAAAATAAAAAACAAACTTTTGGAAGCTATTTTTTTTTGTTTTCAAATTTTGATTTGGTTTCTACAAATATAGGTAAAAGGTATATTTTAGTAAGAAAAAAACATATGGTAAAATAGTTGTTGTAGGCTTAAATTAAAAAAAAAAGCCTATTTAGGCTGCGTTTGATAATTAATTGGTTTATTTTTTAAATTTTTTGAAACTTAAACTTATTTTTTTTTCAAATTTCCTATCAAGTGTTCCACATTTCCTTAAAAAAATGTGAATTTAATCAAATTTCAAAAACCAAAACAAGTTTTTGAAAGTAAGTTTTTTTCCTTGTAAATTTTAGTTTCAATTTTAGAAATGTAGTTAAGATGTCTATATGCAAATAAAAAAATATAAGATAAAATAGTTACTTTATACTTAAATTTCAAAAACTAAAAAGAAAATGATTGCCGTATTTTTTAATTAATAAACAACAAAATTAACAATATCACAAACCCATACATTTAGACGTAGCACAAATCGAAAGTTAAGTTTTACTAAACTAAACATTTTAAAAGTTGAAGTATCCAAATTACATAAATTTAAGAGTTTATGAGGACTAAAATGAAATAAAATTGTAAAAGCTCAAATACTCAAATAAAATTAAACAAAAATATATAGAGCCGTGCAAAAAGAATAATGTTAAAAGTATTCCGAAAGGAAAAGAAACAATAAATTGAATTCAAATTTATTAATTAACAAAAACTAATTAAAAAGAAATAGACAAATCATGATTTGATGTGTTTGAAAAAGAGGCTTAATAATCTGATTTGCATCCACAAAGCTCTAAAAGCAGAAATTAAATTCAGAAAAGAAAGTGAGATAATTCCACTAAGCCAGTGGGATACAAAGGAAATGCACCCAACCCAATTCCTAATTATTAATCCCCTCAAACACAAATTACGATTAATTAATTAATTAATTACATATATTAATTCAAATGGATTTGATTTCCCACCAAATATCATTGCGATTCTTTCCACTTTTCTTTTAAAAACTCAATTAATTTCCTCTTTTTATTTTTCCATTTTTTTAAAAAAGAGTCCATAGAAGTGAAGTGAAGCATATGATTCCAAAGCATATGGCAACCAGAATTTATGTTGATTTTGATTATAAAATAAACAAAATCTACACAACACATGTGATGATGGATCTTCTTTAATGTAGCCTTTTTTTGACTTACCAACATTGACATTATTTCATCTATGTTCATTGCTGCTAAATCCATTTTTAATTTGTGTTTGCAAATCTGTAATTTCACTGCCTCCAAGTTCCAAGACACAATCCCTCCAACTATGCATTAAATTGTCAATATGCATTCATTTTTTGGACCATAAGAATCCTTTTTAATTGCTTTAAGGCTCAAAAGTAGTGCAATGAAGGTGGAGGAAGAATTTGAATAATGTTTTGGGTAAAAATGTTGAGATTTTTAGAAGCATATATAAGTTAAGATCTTGTTCAGAAATTTGGCTGCATTAGGCTCCAAAGAAAAGGCAATTATCCTGAAATAGATTAGTGGGTAAAAAAAAGTATCAATGATCTAAGAAGTTATGACTTTAATGCATTGCACTAACTTATATCTAAAATTTAATTTCTTAAGTTTTTTGGATAAATTAATACTATTGTGGTCCCTCAACTTTAATATTTATTCTAATTTAGTCTTAAAATTTTCAAAAGTTTAATTTTAATCATTGAAGTTTGAGATTTGCTTTATTTAGTTCATGAACTTTTAATAGTCTAATTTTTGTTCATAAATTTTAAGATTTGTTCTATTTCAATCATGAACTTTCAAACTAACTTAAAATTGGTCCTTGGAAATATTTTTGTTTACTTTTCTATAAAAAAATTACTATTTTCCTCTATAAATTCTAAATATAGGTTCACATTTTGTGTTTGATTGTATTGAACTTATTTATATTATTGAAACAATTTTGATAAATAGTAACCTCAAATTTATTATACGAACCAATTTTAAGTTTTTAATATTTTATCTTTTTTTAAAATTACATCGACTAAAATTAGGCATTTCAAAGTTCAAGATCAAAATTGAACAAATTTTAAAATTCAGAAACTAAAATTAAAATTTTGATAGTTTAGGAACTCAAATAGAACAAATATTAACTATTTGGAACCAAATTAATATTTTACTGAAAATAATCAAATATTCGTATCAATTTGTCTCTCAAGAATACTCCAGTCCACTTAAACTAAACATTCACTAATATATTTATTTTAAAAAAAACCCAAAAGCAAAGGCATTAACATTATTAAGTTTTTGAGAAATTAAACCACTATCCTCTGCCACCACTGGGAGAGACCAACAGGTTTTTGAGTGATTTCAAAGCCAATGATGTTATGAATGGAGCAATAAACCAAAGATTGATATTAATCCTGACATGCCCAGAATAAAAAACAATGCAAATACTGACACCATAATATATGTTTAAAGCTATGTTTGACTAACTTTTTTTTCATTTTTTCTAATTGAATTTATGAAGTTTGGGGTTGGTATACCTACATTTCTACAATCTACAATTGTGATATATAATAAAGATTATATATCTGTAACCCATTCTGTTTGACTTGCTTATTAATAATTTGCAAAGTTATTATATAGTGTGAAAGGTTGAGTTTTGGATTGATATATATATATAGGCTTAACTTCGGGATATGCTAATCTAATCGGGTTTGGTACATGTTGAAGTAATGTATAATGAGAAATGGTTCATTTAATCTTCTACATATTTTCTTACATTTAAATATTGTAGGATCATGTTGTATGTATCGTGACAAATTAAAAAAAAAAAAAAAAAAAGTTGATTATTCATATAATTAATTACAAAATGTTGGAGTAATTGGTGGAAAGAAAATATCTATAGAAACTGCATTTAGTAAGGAACTGAATGTGTTGCATGATTACAAGGCTGGTGGTTTTCTCTGTTTTTGAGTCATAATGTAATTTGAGCATCTGTCAACATCAGAGATAAAAGGAAATAAATGTACAAAAACAACACAGCCATTCCTTAAATCTACTTCAACAATGACAGGAGGTAGGAAAATGTTTACCATGTTTTCTAGGTTAAAATACAATTTCATGATTGTTACAAAAGCAGTATAATATATACAATTTCATGATTGTTACAAAAGGAGTATAATATATTCCTTTCATTAAGAGGTTAGAGGTTTAAATCTTCTTCTCTAATTATTATTGAACGCCAATAGAAAAAAAAAAAAAACAATTCCACGATTGAAGTAACAATTTAGACTTAATGTTTTAAAAGTGATAAATTTTGGGATGTTAATCTTGTTTAAAATTCTATTAAATTCATACTGTGAAAACATCATCAAGGTAAAGTAATGATATTTATCCTTTAAAAATTTATCCCTAGAACATGCTGTTAAATCTTAACAAAACAAAACAAAAAAATGATATGGATCAAATTATAGTTATAAATATTGAAGTTAAATAGTCATATATACTAAAGTTTAAGACCTAAATTGTTACAATAAAAATATAGGAACTAAACTGAAAGACCACAACATCTTTAGCAGCTGTACAATACTTATAAAGACTAAACTGTTGCATACTAAAGTTTAAGAACCACTTCAATTAAGAAGTTAGCAAAATATTTATATATAAAAAAAAGTTTTCCCTTCTTTCAACAGCCTATATTTCCATTTCCAACTGTTTAATAATTTTAAGAGATCTGGTAGATATGGGAAAATTATTCCAGAGACTGCTACAATATAAACTGCAAAAGTATCTCGAATTTGAATCTAGGGGTTATGTTATTATTATTATTCGAGTTAAACAAATATATGATATCGGTAACTCGAACATGTAATCTCTTATGTTAATTTTTTTTTACCTGGCCGTACTGAAAAACACATGCAAGTTATATAACAACAATGGCATTCTGAAGTTTATTATTACTATGTTGAAACACATATCGACATCAAGTGATTAAAATAACAGCACATATTGTGGAGTCCCCATCCTTTGACATGAAAGCTTAGCAAACAATATGGGGTGGTAGCAACAACGCGTGGATCACCACTGGCTCAGAAACTTTCATGTACCTATTAATTCTTTCATTTTAGAAATCAAAGCTTTTGAATAGCCAAGTTTTGCTTTTTTAATGTCTTTTGACAAATTAGGAGAGGAGAGCACAAATCCTACATAAAGATTCATACTGATCATAAAATAAATAAAAGTCAAATATCGATTTTCACGATCAAATTCGTGATCGTAGTGTTGATCTGGATTACCACCAAACAATGAAATCAACATGCTACCACGCCTTTTGGTTTTGTTTTTGAATGTTAAATCTCAGTAACTCATTTAGAGAATGTGGGGAAGAAGAAGAGAGGCATATAATCTTTTTTCTTTTATAACCGAGGATCGGAGTTCTCCCCACTACATAACCGAGGAACCCACGTCCAAACCCAAAATTCAATAAGTAATTTTACAACTAAGTTCATTCATGATTTTCGAAACCGAGACCTCAAGCCTCTACTAATTAGGACGCCTTATGGGGACAAGAGAGGCCATTATAATGAAACAAAAGGCTGCAGTGATAAGAGTACACATCGACGTTAATGTGGGTATCAGAATTGTAGGGACTGTCCAGCACTGTCATGAACCACAGCTCAATCACTGTGTTTTTCGTAATTAAATGGCTGTGGTGTAGTTGAGCTGTGCTGTGCTGAGCCTAAGGACTTACTTTTTTTTTTTTCTTTTTTTTTTTTCATTGGGGACTTTTCACAAACGTGTTTCCTTCATAATCTCTCTTTCTTGCTGGGCGTACTTTTCTGCAATTTAATGTCTTTTTCTTGTGGTTTTTAATGAACTTTCTTGTCTTGTTTTGTTATTGCCATTTTCCTCTGCAACTTATTGGGAGAACATGCTCTACTCAAGTTGTTGTTAGAGTTTGTACTTGATTTGATTGGCAACAACATCTACCCACAGCCACCCATTTTGAAGATTTCTCTCTTTCAATTGAAACTTGCTCACCAGGTTGTTGATCTTTGAGTTTGTAGTGTTTAAATTTGTCAAGTAACTTTTTTATATGTTAATCTACAAGTTGTTGGAAGCTAAACTGATGTATTTGCGAGGATTTAAGCATGAATGGTCTACTAAATTATTATGGGTTCATCGCCAAAATCAATTAGGAATGGGGGAGTTACTTACTTTTTAGGTTGTGAGACCTCACTTTTTCAATGTCTAATCTTCAACATTGTGCTACTTTGACTTTATCAATCTTAGATTTGATTTGATTTTAATTTCATTTTATTGAATTGAATAACTATCTAAGTTTAATAGACTATGATACCATATTTCAAATCAATTGGCAATTAGTGTAGTTTATTGTGAGACCTGGCTTTTCCAATGTCTAATCATCAACCTGATCTTCCTCAACCAAAAGCCTGGGTGTGATCTCATTTAAAGTAGGAATATGAAGAATTACTCAATATTGCCTTCGATGGGTGATATAGTTGGTCAAAAGCTTGGATTTTGAAGGTATGTTTTTGTCTAAGTCCAAGATTCGATACTCACTTGTAACATTAATTTGTAGATATTTTCAATTGTGTCTCCACTCCTCCAATGTATACCGATTATCAAAAAAAAAAAAAAACACTAAATATTATATAAATATTAGATTCATATTATATAAATATTAGATTCAATCTCAAAACTTGATGATATAGAAAAATCACATCTATCTTATTATGAGTGTAGGGCCGCCTCATATTTTCCATCTAGAATTCAAGATCAAAATTATAGAACTTGGCATATATAATCATTTGAAACTTTCCCTTAATTCCGATATAAGATTATATTATATCTATACCCGTAGACTCCCATCCAAAAATAAGTATATAGATTATAGGTCCATTTCTTTTTATTGCATATGAGTTCTTGTTATTTATAGATTTTGTGTTTTCATTGACATTAAAAAATTGTTCGAACATTGCTTTCATTTACAATGATAATGGTTAAAAGAACAAAAAAGTTGACATGATCTAGACTAAAATATATTTTCTTTTCAGGATTTTTGAGAAGACAAATGAATGAAAAGAGTTGTATAAAAAATAGTGTGAAAAAAAGCAAGTATAAAAAATAACAAAAGTATTCAGAAACAAACAATACAGTGAAAGCGTCTCAAGAGAGAGAACAATATATTGAAAGTGATGTACCAACTATTGAATAGGAATCAGTACTATAAAATTATTGGAGCAAAATAATACGTATCAAATGAGAATAACGAAATAAATATATATTATATAGATACTGAAAAAGGTGGACTCGTTCTTGTTAATTAATAGAAATTAGAAAGAATATTATTTCATTTCTTAGCTTTTCGGATTTATGAATAACAACCGTTTTTATATGTCATTTCACAAGTGATGCCAAAATTATGCACATTAAATTGAGTAGAGATTTTTTTATATTGAAATAGAATTTTTTTTATTAATGTGTTGAAAATCCAAATCATGTCTTAAAAACAAAAGTTTTCTAAAACTTTATTATACTAGTCAAATTTGACTAGAATTTAAATGTTTCTTGCAGAAAAATAAAAATAGAAAATGTGAGTAAACAAAACCAATTTTCAAAAACCAAATAATTATAAAAAGGTGCCTAAACTTTTTAATTGACCCCTAAACTAATTAGAAAGTAAAAGTAAAAAAATAAAAATTTCACAATTGGGAAAAAAAAATCAAATGTAATTTATAAAGCTGGAATCAATTATGAGACATCCAACTTGATATAACCTATCTAATAAAGGTAAGAAGATCAAGGTCACACAACAATTGAAGAATTCTACCTCAATAAGTCCTGTTGTGTCACCATCTCCAGCCCAAAATAATACTCCAACAGCACCTACTTGATAAAAGTCAGAGAGACATATTTTCATAGAGTCAATTTTATTCAATACAACAATATTTAGGTGGGGATTCAAACTTACAAACTTAATCGAAGATACAAATCAATAAGTCCGACTTCTAAATAGTCAAAATTACCATGATCATAACCTTAATCAGATAAAATATGACTCACCTTTGAGACAGGCACTGTTTCCCTGAAAAAGAAAGCTCCAAAAACCAGTGGGTTTTGGGAAAGAGATTCTTAATAGAGATTTCAAAGGTAAACAACAAAAAGGCACCATATTCAAGGTCTAAATAATTGAAAGAAAAGATATCATAGTTCATATAATATAAAGCTAACAGGTCCCATCAAAAGACACCCCCCCTAACTTTGTTCTTACTAACACTAGAGGGCTTGTCATGATCTACACTGCACTAACTTATAACCAATAATTACAATTAAAGAATCGGACCCATGAACTTGTAAATTGTTTATGCAGTGTTTAGGCAATTTGTAACAAAATAAGCCGAAAGGTAAACCAAATATGTTTACAAATATATATAGTCAAATCAAACAAAAAGGAGATGTAGGGAAATGTTGAGATGACATGTGATTCATCACACATAATCAAACCAAAAAGTAGAAATAGCAATATGATTGATATGATTACCTCCACTCACACGGATACTATTTCAGATAAGGAAAATTAAATGCTCACTTATCAATTCAATGAGAAAGTCAACAGACCTAATCAATCAGCAGTGAAATTTGCTTACCATGGAAATGGTAAGATACATAATAATTTGAAATAACAAACTATGTATGCATTGTTTATAGCTAATGGCAGAGTTACATCTCATAGATTCTATTTACATAATGATATTAACAGATTATGATTGAAACTGAGAGGGTGTTTGGTAGGTGGGTGAGTTTGAGGAAGAGGGGTTTTAACTGTTTGATGGGGAGGGGTAAATGGGACAATTCCCTAACGACAGTCGCTCCCTTCTCTTCATATCAAAAAAGCTTTTCTACTACTTGTACTCCTAACCACTTTCAACTCCTCATATAAAAAATGGTTCACTTCTTAAACTACAACCTCTCCTTTCTCTTCATATCAAACAAGCTTTTCTACCATCCTAGCCACAGCAACCACCGAACAAGTTTTTTGACACTTTCACTCTCAACCTTACCAAAGAATGCTTTCAGCAACCACCACTGTTAATCTAGCGGTCAAAAGAATATTGAGAAATCAAAAGGTTTTGAATTCCATCTATAATAGCCACCTACCTGAGAACTAGTTCCTTAAAAAAAAAATTGACATCTAAATGTTATAGGGTCAAACACTATATCCCATAAGAATAATTGAGGTGCGTGCAAGTTAACCCGAATACTAACAAATATCAAAAAAAACAAAAAAACAAAAAAGAAAAAAAAAACAAAGTTCCGTTCTCAATCACTCCTAGTCCTAACCAGTGACCCCTGATACCAAATAAGATTTTATCTCTTCCAAATACTTCATTACAAACAATGCTTTATCTTGCACAAAAACCTCCAAACCCTAACTTTCACTCATACCAAACACCCCCTAAGTTCTTTACCAAACAAATATCCTCACATTACAACGGAACTCATCACTTCACAGACCAAACAATGACTGCCATAGCTAATTCGGCTCTATTAACTATTTACACAAAGCTAAAGCTTCAAAGCAACAGAAACTTGGCCAGCAAATTAAGCAGAAAATATTCAGCCCTCTAATCAAGTGCCTTCAATAAATACAAACTATCTAAACGATGAGATTCATAGATAGTTTATAAGATCCACAATCACAAATTATCATGATACTAGATTATAGTTTACAGTAAAGGCAAAAGACAAAAATAAATCAAAGAGGACAATTTTCAGGAAGTCAAAATATGAAAAAAGACAAAGGTACGCATCTGAACCACAAATGCTTCCAGCGCAGCACAGATTTTCCAGTCATTGTCAAACTTCTTGTAACTTTCACATCCCTCCTTCACACCACCACTCTGAACTTGGTAAAGGAGTCGTCACTTCAGCAACAGCTAAATCCTATTTTTGGTTTTCTCCATTGCTCTTGGGGCTACAGAAGAAAGTGAAATGAAAGAGTACCATAACTCATAAGTCAAACACCTAATAGTGGATGGAAAGACAATGGCTAATATATGATGCAAATGAATAAGAGGGCCTTGGAGTATCTTCCATATGCATATTATATATGAGAGTCAAATTTCACCACATAAAATGAAGGATAGAGTAAACCATTATGGAGTGGCTCAATTAGTCAAAGAGGACCTTGGAGTGCATAAGGTGATGGGTTCAATCCATGGTAGCTACCTACCTACGAATTAATTTCCTACGGGTTTCCTTAGCATCCAAATGTTGTAAGGTCAGGCGGTATGTCTCGTGACATTAGTCAAAGTGCACCAAAGCTGGCCCCGATAGTCACGGATATAAAAAAAAATGGAGTACAAAGAAATGAGAAACTAGAGATACTTTTAACTCCAAGGGGAATTTATAGGATAAATTCTCATGCCCAAGTAAATTCGAGGGATAATAATATGTTTAAAGTATATACAACTATTTTTTAAAAATATATATATATATATATACAAACTACTATAATATGAGATGGTGGAAACCTCGACCCTGAATGAGAGACAAATGATCATATATTTATTTATCAAAATGCATAAATGAGTTGTTTAGTTCTTTGTATTTTTTTCTACCCCTTCTACTCCCAAACCCATAGAAAAATGTAGTGCTGCCATTGGTCTCAACTTCCTTTCCAATCAGACAAAATTGAGAATTGGAAAAAATGTAGCCAACTTAACAGTAGCAACTGTGTTTTTTTATGTAAAAGAACTGAGTGTTGGCAGATGAAAACTATGGTACTACGAAAAATCAACTTTTAAACTGTACCTAAGCCAATTGCGTCAGAACCCTTCATGATTTTCAGCCTCTTGCATGAATCAATGAACATCCTGCAATATAAGTCCACGAAATTTAAAGCATAGTACATTACCTGAATCTTGAAACATCAACTAGTACAATGTAATGAAATGAATGGGAGAAATGAATTGGAGAAATGAATGATATTGGGTTGGAGAAAATGTATTTCAAAGAGCAAAATCCAGAAAATCCTTTCTAGATATTAAAGAATGAAACTCCTAAAACATGTCCTGGAGCCATCTCATTAAGTATAGTATTCTTGTTACATTAACTAAAGAGTATTGACAGAATTAAGAATGCATTTAAATACTTTAAGAAAAATATAATTAAATAATTTAAGTCAATAAACTTACTCCCAGGGGATTTCCCCAACAAGCATCCAGTCACCATCCCTATCTTCATATGTAAGCACATATTCAGATCCGTGTAAATGATCCCTCAACTTGCTCTCACTCAGTATATCTCTACCTGGAGCTCCATGGGATCCACATTGACCTGCAATACAAGATCCATAGAAAAACAGGGTATTGTAGTGATTCATTGTGACAACGTCAATTACAGCCACCCATACCAGCCATATTCTAAGTTTGCAACAGGAAAATATAAAACATTATATAGTCTCGAGGTAAAAACCAAATAAGCATGCCATCAAGTAGAAAATAACTGGAGCTCACCTATAGTAAAACAGCTAAACATCTTTTCAAGAGCAGAAGATAGATCCTGATATGTAGAGTAAGTTCTCAGATCTACCTTCCTCAAATATGGAGCACCCTCCATGCTCACCTTGACAAAAAGGGCACCTGAACCTGGCTTTCCATCAACCTCATCGTTGTTTTTAGAGTTGGCAACCAACGAATTCTTCCGGAATGTTTTTATAGGTGGCCAGCCAACAACCTGCGCCCTGTAAGTAATGGAAGAGAGTTGGCAATCTATCATCAGCTGAACTCAAATGACTGCTTAATATCATAGTTCCTGATATCAACAATATTGTGGACAAATCCACAAGAACCAGTTTCACTTACTTCGAAGCTGGAGCAATGTTGTGGTCATTTGAAGCGCCTTTATGGCCATGGCCAGTTCCTTTAGTCTCACAAGGCCATTCCTGCAATCCCTTTGAGGGCAATTCTTTGATTGCATTTGGCTGGTGTCCAGAAGGCTTTGATGATTGCATTGTGTTTAGCCCTGAATTAGCATGAAACTTCGCTTGTCCCACGGGATATGAAGACTCGGGATTGGAACTGGCTGCATGAAACATCCAATTTCTTTCTGTGTAAAGCGGACCTTTCACCTCTGAGTACCCCTCCATGGTATCAGAGAAACCTCTCTTGTTGCCAGAGACAATATTCCTCTGTGAAGCCACACTATACCCATTCTTTGAAGGAAGCAACTGAAGTAGAGTTTTCTGATCAGGTTCTCCAGAGCTCATCAAGCTAAATTCCTGCTCTCTTTCAGGTGACAGAGATCCAGGTAGACCAAGTCTCAATTCAGTAGCTTTTAAATTGAGATTGCTTTTGTTCTCCTCAGACAAGTTTGACACGGCAGAGCTGTCTACAGAAGAGCAGGGTGATAGTCGGAGGTAGTTGCGTTCTCTAAATTTGGCACCATTTTGGGAAAGACAGTCCATGGAAGGTGAAGCAACCACTATAGGGACATTGCCAAGAGCCTCCACTTCAGAATTGAGCAGTGGGGGTGACATTGGACTTCAAATTTCTCAACGAATTTAGGTTGATACAATCAAATCAAACAACTTCAAGCCTGAAATTGCAAATCTAGATCAATAGTACACAAAGATGAAAATCATTATTAAAAAAAAATATAAAACTACTTAGCTCTTAAGGCAGGTAGGATCCAAATTTAATGGTGTTAGAGCAAAGGCAAGCAATATTCAAAATTAAGAGATCCCAGGATCAATCTCCTTATTTCAGGTTAAAAAGTCAAAGATCCCTTTCAAACTAGCCAAAAAAACATAGCGTGTTTTTGTGATTCGAGAATCAACCGGCTTAAAAACCGCTTCTAAGGACAATGTTTTGACCCTGAATACATTGTAAGAACAGCTTCACTTGAACACCAGAAAATACCTGTCTCCATAGCATGATTCGAAAAACAAAAAGCATAAAAGGAAAATAAACCAAACGGAAAACAGAAATAGATACCAGCAGCTTCTGATCGCAACGAAGAGTAAAAGGAAACAAAATCAAGAAACAACCTACAAAACACAAGTCCGTGTTCTCGAGATGGAAAAATCAAAAGAAACTAATCAATATGACTTCTCTAATTTTCTAATTTCCAGAAGAATGACAAATACAAATTTCAATAGAACCTATAATCACCGACTGCTAATATACCAATAGTTCGCCTAAAGTTCATTTTTCCATTTCACATAATTAAAACATCGTGATAATTTCTTCAATATTCTCAGTTTCTTGACGCACACAAAGAGATAGATTAACAGTTAGATCATAATAAATCGCAAGAACTCTGATAATGGATTCTGAACTTAAACAAAGCTCATTTCAAGCGTCAACAGAGAATAATATAGGCAACAAGACTGGAGGAGTTACTGGAGTTACCTACAGGCCGTCGTTGATCGGAGTCGTTGATCGGAGCCGGTGATCGGAAGGTTGATTAATTTGCTGTTTGGGCGAAAAAATATTGCAGGAATTGCAGAGCGAAGAAGAGAGAGAGAGAGTTCTTCAAGGGCCTTCCATTTAAGCAGAAAGGAACAAAAAGTTATTGTGTTTGTTCCCCGAGAAACTCGAAGCTCGGAAATTAAAAAGAGAAAAGGGTAAAATCGAAAATAAGTCTGAAAACTCTGTTTCTTTTTCTTTCCATTAATTTTGACTATTTTTATTTTGTCAGTATTTACGTACATGTTCATAATGATTATATCCAAAAAGAGGTGTATATGGAATAATTTTTTGGTTCTAAAACTATATGTTCTTAATAGTGTTTTTATTTTATATATGTGAAAGTTAGATCAATTTATGCTATTTTTCTCCCCCATACTTGTTCATTTTAGAACTAATCATGGTGTCTGTGTTGAATGATAGTGATAAATTTTAGCTTCGAGATCACAAATGTAATCTTAAAAATAGGTCTTTTGTTATTTTCATGTTTAAGGAAATAGTATAGGTTTTGTGCTTCCCCTTAAAAGAAAAAGGTGTACTTAACTAATAGGTGAATTAATCATCTATTATTTATTGGAGTGAGCCAATTTTATCGAGATAATTTGTGTCAACCTATTTGATATATTTTGAGGAAAAGTAATAGTATGACTATTAATAGTATATTTTCAACAAATGGAAAAATGTTGTTTAATGTTATTTTTTATACTTTTAATACAATAATGATAAATATTTGAGTCGGTGACATTTTTATTATCTTGATAAGTTGAATAATGGATTATGTTTAATTGGTTTAATGATATTTTTTTGAGGTAAGTTATATGGCAAATTTTGTGTTAGGATTCAGCTTCCTTTCAATTTTGTTGATGATTTCAAATGTTTTATTTAATTTAATTTGATTTATATACGTAGGCTCCATCTTTTTTGTTTGTTTGAAAATTTGGAGCTTCACTCCTTTATATTTGGAGGACCTGTGGTCCATCCTTAAATTTTGGCATTAAGATATTTTAGAGAATATTCTAGTTTAAGTGTTTTGTAACTTTGTTGGATAATTATTTAGACCTTATTTGATAACTATTTGATTTTTTTTTTTTTTAAATTTATATTTAATTTTACTCAAAATTGTTTTGTTTTCAAAATTTAGTTTCATTTTTAAAAATATTGGTGAGATGTAAATATCAAAGAAAGAACAAAGATATAGTAGGCTAGTTGTTGCAGTTTTAAATCTGGAAAAACAAAATTAAAAAAATATATATATATTATTATTAAACAGTGCCTTGATTTTTTTTTTTTGGTTTATTTTATTTGACTATCATGTTTGTAGACATCCAAGTTTAAAATGAGTAAAAAACCCTGGAGTACTTAGTAGAAGAAATATGATTAGAATACATATATATAGCTTTTGCAATTCTTTTTCTAATGGTGGTCACATGTATAGGACCAACTGGAGCATTGATCATGGTATAAAAGATATTTTAGAGGTTCATAAAGGTTCATTTATTGACCAAGGTCATAAAAGACTATATGAGATCCTAACAATGACGCGAGATACTCAATTATCTCTTAACCTAGTTATATTAGGTTCTTTAATTATTATTGTAGTTTAATTCTACTTTATCTATATCTAGCTAGTAACTATAGTACACAATTTTCACCATTCACACATCACATGTGGATTGGTGGATTTTTCATAGTTATACAACCATTTTTTAGTAAGAGACTTTGATCCAACTACTCTACAATAATTCTACAATAATTTATTAAATCGTGTACTTAGACATTGTGATGCATCCTATCACATCCTAATTAGGAGTGTATATTTTTAGACTTTCACGTTTTTTGTTCATATATTCATAATGACAACAACTTTTAAATTTGTAATTACGAAAATAAAACTAAACTCAATGCATAAATTAGATTAAAACTACTTAAACAATAAGAACGGAATTAATTTTAGTTAAAATCATAAAGCCCAAATTGTAATTTTACTCCTTCACCCAGTAGCACACATTTTAATGCACAATCAATTGGATGCTTTTTAAAAATTTCAAAAATCCATTTTCATAATATGAATATTAAAGAGGCAGGAAAACAATAATCTACAATCCTCCAGTTCAATATTAAGTTTTATGATTTTTTTTTTATAGTAATCAGAATGTCTTATATCAAAAAGATGTTGGCTTTTTACATACATAAAAAAAAATTCTTAACTTAATAATGTGAAACTTTATTTACCTGCAACAAAATGAGAATTTTTTTAATCCATATGTATGATAGTTGTAAGATAATCAATATCAGGGACTTTTTCTCTTTATATGAGATCAATATGTATGATAGTTGTAAGATAATAAATATCAAGGATTTTTTCTCTTTATATGAGAGGATCTTCTACTAGTTTTTATAGATCTAGCAATTGTATGGTTGTTCTTTTAGTCAAATTTTGTTTGAACAACTCTAATTTTTGTTAGGTACTTCTCTTTTTCAGAAGAATTTTGGAACTCACTTTAATTTTTGTTGGAGAATCGCTCTTAATTTTTAATGGGAGAATCTCCTATGTGTTTCCATTGCCATTTTGGAGAATTATATTGGTTCGTTTTCTATTAGTTTTCACTATGTTCTTTACAAAAAAAAACAAAAACAAAAAAAAGGCTATTTTAGCCCCCATTTGATAACCATTTCATTTTTGTTTTTAGTTTTTTATTTTTAAATTTTGATTTTTTGTTTTAAAAAATAAAAATCGTATATGTTTGATAACTCATTTTAGTTTTCTGTTTTTGAAAACTAAAAACCAAAAAACATGTTTGATAACTGTTTTTTATTTTCAAATATCACATTTTATTTATATTTTTTTAGTTTTTTGTTATTTATTCTTGATTTTTCATGCTTTTTTAAAAAAAAAAACAAAAATATGTTTTTGAAAGCTATTTTTTTTAGTTTTTAGAATTCCTTTAATATTTTAAAAATTTAAAAACAAAAATTAAAATTGGTTATCAAACAAACCTGTTTTTAAAATATTAAAATAAAAAACATAAAATAAAAAATGAAATAGTTATCAAACGGAGCCTTATTGATATTAAAGTTTTTTTTTTTTTTTAAGTTCTAACAATTAAAACATAAGTAAAACAGAGAGTTAAAAATAGTCAAATTACTTGACATCTTATTACAATACCCTACTAGCAAAATCAAAATCTAATCTATTAATGCCAACCTTAGTAACCAAAGAAACGAAGACCAACAATGAAATTGCAAACTTATGTAAAGTTTTAAAAATCAACACTAATAAAATTGACAACTTCTATAGAATTGGATTCGACAAAATGGAAGGAAAATACAGCCAAGCTCGCAACCTCGCCATTAAGGCTTGTTTGGTATGAGTAGAAGGGAGGTGCTTGAAGTATAAGTTGTTTTTTCCTTTGTTTGGTTGGAGGGGTATGATACCCCTCCCAAACACTAACCATTCACATTTTTTCAATTTCCCTTCTAACTATTTTCAATCCCTCGTATCAAATTAAGTTTGTGACATTTTCACTCGTAATCACTTTCGATTTCTTATACTAAACAAGATTTTTTTTGTCACTTTCATTCTCAACTCTACAAAACAATATTTTATTTCATCCCAACTCCTCCAAACCATGTCCTTGACTTTACCAAACAATGTCATCATAGAAGGGAAAAAGGGAAAAAAAAATTGACAAAAAATGAAGGTTGGAATAGAAAAAAGTCAAAGAAACAGGTGGACGGCTGGGATGTAGTTACTGTTTGGAAGGTTCTTGATACCCACAGAAATGAATCATACGGTGTATCCTTTTGGGCAGGAAAAATCATCTTCGAATCCTGAAGGACGAGTCAAAAAATGCGCTTGTCTGCGTCAAAATCCCCACTTTGCCCTTCAACTTTCAACTCTCTTTTATTATTATTATTATTATTTAATAAACTTTTCAAACCTATGTCGTTTTGATGGGTAATTCTAATATTGTTTACCAAAAGAAGTGGATGTCTAATGGTTGTGATACAGACAAAGTTATCTTACATCGATTAAAAAGAATTTATCATAAATATATAAGTAACCATCCTTATTAGTTTTAAGTCTTTTAAAACTAAAAACAAAGTCACGAGCATATATAATTAAAGTGAATAATATTATACCAATTATCTAATTTTTTTAATCGATAATATAATATTTTAATAGATTGTAACACAATTAGGTTAACAAAAACTTGGTCAAAAAAGAACATAACTTCAATAACTTCACGTAAGGTTTTCGAAAATTTTCTACTTTTATTTGAACATTAATTAGATTGTTTTTTGGAAATTTATTCTCAGCACATTCTACCTCTTGTATTATATTTGCAGCACAATTTTTAAAATAATTGATTTATAGTACATTAATTTCTATCAATGATAGAATGAGTTTATGACTGATTGAATAACAACAGTGATAGAACTCAACCAGTAATAGAACCCTATCACTGATTGAATTCTATAGCTAATTGAACTCATTTCTATCGTTGATTGAATTCTATTTGTGATATAACTTCATTTGGATTTTCTATTACAAAAGAATTACTTTTGATTTTGTGCTATAGATAGAAATATTTTACTATTTTTTATTATACATCCAAAATTCTGTTGTTTTTTTATATAATAATTATGTGTTAGTTTAAGATCTTCAAATCTTTAAAAAAAAAAAAACCATCAGAACTTATCGAAAAAAGAGTTGAAACAATCAATTTTATTTATAAAATAAATTATTTTAATTAAGGTTAATTTAGTAAGAAAATAAAATTTTAATATTTTAGTGAAAGATATATGTTTAAGTTAGTGAAATGTCTTAATCTATAAATCATCATGGGGTAGTATAGAGATTAAGAGGACTTTAAAAAATTAATAGGTGATAAGTTCAATCTATAATAGCACTTGCTTTAGAAATAAGTGTCTTTTTTTATAGATTTATTCATCTAAATATTGTAAGGTCAGACTCTATGGTTAATCAATCCTCTTCATGAACCCCTACTTTGTATTTGGTATTAAACTACCGCTCTAAACCACCCATTAAATTCTCCATCAAACTCCATCAAATTTATTACCCAATCGTTATTAATATCAATCTCCAAACAAGATTACTCGAACTACTATTAACTCTTCTACTCCTCTTTGCTCCGCTCCTTTTTTAAACAACTAAAGAGAAAAAAAAAAGCCTTAAAAATTTATGATCAGCTGAGCAAGAGGGAGATGGAGCATGCCAGAGTGAAAACAAAAAAGAACTAGTAATTATTATACATATGTACAAGAAAAGGAAAAAGTGGGGGGTTAGAGCAATAAATAATTTGTTGGTGATATTTGGGAACAAATTAGGAGGGACAAGGAGAAAAAGAAATTTGTGTTTGTTTCAACAAAAACTCCTTTCTTGCTGTCATTTTTTCCTAAAACAGACTAAATTTTATATGATTCCTACTCATTGTCGAATATCATTTTTTTTGGAGATATTGAATGGCTTTCTAATAACATACATAACTTTGTCACCTACCCTTAGAAAAAGAAAGATGATGTGGAAATTCTGAAATGATCTTTTCCTTTACTAATGATGAGGCAGGCAATAAAAAAATTTATATCTACCCTCGATTTTATCTCAAAATTAATTAAATATTGTGAGATCTTTATGTGATTTTTCAAAATAATGTTTCTTTGAATTTACTATTATGTAGGTGGGCCTCTTTATTTTAATAGAATGTTCAATTAGGGTTTTGTGAATTTTGTTATTATATTAAATAACATGTAGTTATATCTTAAATCAATTGAAAAGTAGTAAAATAGTTCATATATATTATAAATGTTAAAAAAATAAAAAAATTCAATACTTCTAGGATAAATCAAAATGAGTATTCTCGATTGACATATTTAATAAATTAATGACAAAAAATATTTGTAGTTTGAGTCTTATAGCTCGGGAGAGGGGGGACAACAAGCCCTACATAGAGGGTATCGCTACTCTCAAATAAATGAGAGTCAAAGATATTCGGGATCCAACTGTGACTATAATGTTGAATTGATTTACAACCAAACAATGAAATTATTGCGTCATTAATCCATTCGATCAAACAAGGTATTTCTTGTTTAAATATAAATAGCGAGTTTGCATTTGGTAGAAAAGAAGTTGGTAGAACATAAGCGATGTAGAAGGATGGAGTAATGAACTATTTATTTGAAGATTATTGTTAGTGGTGGCTAAAGTAATTACTACTCGTTTAATGATGAGTGTTACTATTAGTAATAATTAAATAATTAGTTTGAGAATTAGTATTAGTAGTAATTGGGTAATTAATTCCATATTTTAACTCCTAACTCCGACCTTTAATTTCAATTCTACTTCAAACAATTTTGTTCAAATAAAGTGTTTTTATAACTTATTTTTTTCTTTCTTTTAGACCCTTCCTCCAAACAATGTTTTCTTTCAACATCTTCTGCAAATAAATTTATTTAAATAATATTTTATTGTCATCCTTGCACAAATAACTTCATTCAAATAAGATTTTCCTACCTTATGTCATTATTTTTTCAAGATATTCTTGTAACTATTTGTTGCATTTTCACTTCCTCAAAACTAAATATGCTTTTAATTAATGGATGTGAAAAAAGTGGCAAAAAAAAAAATAAAATAAAGAAATAAAATGGGGGAATGCATTAAATTGAAGTAGGAGCAAAAGGGGACAGAAGAAAACAGGGAAGAAAGAAAATCAAACTTGTTGGGGGACAATAAAGTGCCCCCTTTCAATTTTCTTTGCCCATCATTACCATTTTACCCCCTCTCTCTCTCTCTCTACTTAATTGCTTTTTTTTTTTTTTTTTTTAATAACAACATTAATAATAACAATGTTTAATAATTTAAATTAAAAAAAAAAAGAAAAAGATACGGCAGATTTGGTCGCTGCTAGCGGTTTCCCACGCTTCTTTCTCCGATACTTACAAACCTTCTATCACGCTTCCCCCTCCCTCTCATCATTCTTTTTCCTTTTTTTTACAAGTTTTTTTTAGGTGCAAATTTTCCTTTTGTGTTCTTTTCAAAAAAAAAAAAAAAAAAAACTCTATTTTAAATTACCTTTATAAAAAAAAATGAAGGCTACACGTTTTTATTATTTGATAGTAATCTAGTTCAATACTACATGTACAAGATTGATCAAGAAAATTATAGATGTTCAAACAACTCGAATAACCTAAACCAACCTAATTTGATGGGTTGAGTTTAAAACATTTTTTTGTAATTGTGTTGGATTCAAATTAATGTGGTCTTCTTGAGTTTGGCTCTATCAACAATTGACCCCATTAACTCCTATTAACCATAAATTTCAAAGTTAAATAATTTTATATTTAACATTTTAATTAGTTGCATAAAATAACTTTGACTAAAACAATAATTACATTGATTTTAAATTTTAATATATTGAAAAATAATTATTTAAATTTTTTATTGAATTTAATTTTTAAAAAATAAATATAAAATTGAATTTAAATGACACATTAACACTAAAAATAAACAATATTAAAATGTCCAAGCAAAATCGATCACTTTTGGGATATAAGCAACAAATTTAAATTTTATCTCAAACTAGGATAAAAACGACAATTTTCCTTGTACAAAAAAAACGATAATTTTACTTTTTTTTTTTTTCTTTCTTTTTAAATATACATTTGACCACCTGGATTTTCAACGGCCGTTTAAATTAATTAGGCTCTCTTTTTGGTAACGGAACCTAAAATTAAAAAGAAAACGACTGAGTCTGTACTCTAAACTGAAGATTGCTGCCTTCTGTCGCGACACAGAGGGACCCACTGCCGGCCGCATCTCCGTTTTTGCCGCCCCTAATCCACCATTACGCCTCTCTAAACATGGGCCTCACCCTTTTGGCCCACTAGCCCAATTTCAAGCCCATTTCTTTTTAATTACATGTTTCTATTGAGAACTTTATTTTTATATCTATTAATTAAAACTGTTATTAGTTCCATCTTACATGATTTTAAGTTAAATTTAAAATCGAACCAATTTAATTGTCTTATATAGAAAATATTATAGCTCTCGTATAATATGAGAGCTGAATACTCCAAAGATTAAATCCGTAACTGTGGAGTTGAATTAGATTGTTTTCAATCACAACAACCAACTCTTCATTAAGAAAGTGTTAGGAGAAAGAGAAAAGAGAATAATTATGAAGTAAATTAGAATTAGGAAGAGAATATGAAATGAATGATTATGGAGAAATTAATTATTTGTATTTGAGATGAAAAAAATGATTATGAATAAAATAATTATTTGTATTTTGGGTGAAATGAATGATTATGAAAGAAATAAAATAATGGGTATGATAAGAATGAAAAATAGTAATTTGATGGATTAAGTTGTTGTGAAGAGAATAAAAAAAAAGATTTTGAAAATACGAGATAATGGCAAAGAATAATTCTCAACGGCTTAAACACGAAAAATTATTCTCATTCTCCATGGGTGGAAATCATTCTGTTTGCTGAGCTGGTTGGGTGTTATTTTAGGAGATTGGTTTGCTTGGAAAACGATGACAGGGCAGTGGATAGTGACTGCTGACATGTAATACAAATTGGGTTTTTCTTCTGAACAGATCAATTAATATCCAATAGCGACACTGAAGCGTCCACTTCTTACACACGTTTTTATTTATCTCCTCACGTGTAACCAATGACAGTTTACCTCTCTATTTTTTTATTTTTGTAATTGTAGCAAATCCACAATTTCAATATATTTTAGAGAAACTGTGTTACATATTCTTTTAAAATTTATTTACAAAATTGTTCAAATATCAAAATATTTATAAAATTATTTTTTAATTTTGTAATTCTTAAAAAAAAAAAAATTTAAGTGCCCATATTTTTTTGTATTTCGTGCACATTTAATTGTTTCTATTTTTTACTTTTCCTTATTTTGTTGATTTCTAAAATTAATTAAATTATTTATCAAATACAGTTACTCTCAAATATGAATCTATTATTCATAAATGTCACTTTCCATAACTTACTAAATTTAGAGATATTTTTTATGGTTATTATTGATTTAGTAATTATTATTTTTTATTTTTTAAAAAAAAACACATTCCTTTCTTCAACACTGTGACTGTTTTGCATTTTGTCTAAGAAGACTTTTGACTGTTTTTCTCTTGCATTCTCGTTTGTTTATCGTTGTAGCCGTATTTATCAGAGATACATCTCAATTTCAACTCTCGTGTACCAACGTTGTATTTCTTTGTTGTTGTCGAAGATTTTGTTGTCGTATTCTTTGTCTTCCAAGTTGGTTTGTATCGTTTTTCTTAGTAGTTTGTTTTCCATTTTCCTCCATCGTCCGGCGAGTTCTATTCCACTGTGTTTGTCATTTGAGTGTCTTCGTCGATAATATATAACCAATACTTTCGGTGTAGAAAAGTCGGGACTCGTATTACTTAGACCAATTATATACAATACCTTTTGTATTGTTATTCCATACGTATTTATATGATACTTTTTTTTTTACTCCAACTTCTAGTATTATTATTGTTATATTTTTAATAGCAACATCGTGATCTATTTTTTTTTATTAAAATATGCAAATCATGTATATAATATAGTATTTATTTATATTGTATGGGTATTTGCATATTTTATGCATGATTTTATTCCAATTTCTACGTGTATTGCAAATAGTCTAGTATTATTATATACTGCAATATTGTAATATGTTACTAATACCTACAATGCCCATAATAATACTCTCAAAGACCGATTCATCCTAATTCTAAAAAATGAAGTATTATTTATGTATTTTAGTTGTGACATTAATGTAGAACTGAATCGTTGAACAAATTCCAATTCGTTGTCATTCTCTCACTTGTCTACTTTCTTGTAATTTTTTTTCTCCTCCACCTACAAACAATATTCATTAGTAATACATATATACAACATCCCAATATATATGTATATTTCAAAGAATTAATTGATCTTTTTTAGTACAACCATATAACTGGGGAGGACACTCGAACTCATGACATTTTTGTCATAGAAATACACTAATGCCCAAGTTATTACTCTGTTGACAAAATTAATTGATCATTAAACAATACAAAAATTATTACAATTCCTATAATACTATATAGTTCGTATTCGAAGAGTTGTAAAAAAGTATTGTTTTAATACACCTATTTATTAATATCACCCGTCTAAACATATTTAATAATACAATTCCTAAATCCAAAATGAATTATATAATACGATATAATTTTAACAATATATAATCGTATGTTCATATTTATTCGAACAATTGAAACATAGTTTTCAATGCACCTAATTATAAATAAGTGTGTACCATAAGAAAATACCAATGATACAAATATGTTTCATAATATAGATATTTTATCAACAATCCATTTAAAGATATTGTAACAGAAGTCGTGACATGCAATACAATATTTAGTCGGCTTACTTTACTCCAAAAAAAATACACTTTGTTAGTTATTTTAATACCCATAATTATCCCGAATACTTTTTTTAGGTAAAAATGAAATCCTAATTGGTTACTGATGTTTTTTAAAAAAATGAAGAAATTTGGGAAATATTTGAGTGGCTTCTAAATTTTGGGAAGAAAATTATAATCTATTGAAATTGAAGAAGAAGGAAGCAAAATATATGGAAAGTGAAAATATATGATTTTTGTAAAGTGAGGAGATAATTTAGGGATTTAAAAAATATTTCCTAAATATTAAATGTAGTTTTATTGAAATGTTAAAAATAAGGATATTAAAGTCTTTTCTTAATTAATTTTTTTTCTATATTTTAAATACTTGAATTAGTTTGATAATAGTTTAAAACTTGACTATCTTTGTAATTAATTTTTAAAATTTGGCTAGTTGTGCAAAGATCTCAATGATATAATATATTTAACTAACCCGCTTATGAAACTTAATTGCAAATATATCAAAGTTTATTCTTTTTTAGCAAAACTGCTTCTTTTTTTTTTTTTTTTAAATTTAATTAATTAATTATATTTATTTTAATACTAATTTGTCCCCAATGTATATCCATATTTTAATATTTTTCTAATTAGATTTGATTCAATCCGCATTTAGATTAATTTAATCAAAGTTATGAAATTGCATCCTTAATTATATCACATCCTCCCTCATTTAAAACTAATTCCTTCACACAAAAAAAAAAAACCAATTCCTTATTCTTCTCCTCCAATTCTAAAAAAAAAACAAAAAAACTATCGTCTTCTCCAATAACTACCGTTTTTATCTCTCACTTTCTAACCTTTTTCTTGTTGATGCTTCTGTTTGGGTGTTATAAATATTCAAACGGTATGGATTATAAAAACATTGTGAATCTCTTAATATCTTGTATTAAAACTTAATTAATACCAAGTATTAAAACTTACTATTATAATAAATATCATGTATTATAATAAATACTCATTAATATAAGAGAAATTATGTTGGATAGTCTAATTTCATTAGGCAAATTTGAAATATTTGCATGATAGTAAAAAATACGGTATTATTAATACTTATTATACAATACTATTTTATTATTAATACAATATTATATGTTATTAGTGTATTAATATAGTATATCGTATAATAACACTGTATAATTATTAATACCCACGACTATGATTGTTAATTTTTTTTTTTTTACCTAGTATTTTAAATATTTTTCCAATTTGGCATATTCCTAAAAAAACCCCTTAATACAATTACTACCTTGAATTATAATAAACACCAATTAATTTCAAATTTACAATAACTACCTTGTATTATAATAAATACCAATTAATACGAGTATTATAAAAAATACATAAGGTATTAAATGATGGTTGTAACAATTCTGCCTTATAACAACACTTCCTTCAATACCTAATTTATGAAGCAACAAATACTTGCACTTCAAATTGTTAAATAAAAGAGCAATACTAAGGTAAGGGTGGATAAATATTTTGAAAATACTTACTCACCTTAGAGCCACATATTTGTACTTTTTTTTAAAAAAAAAATTAGCTTTGATTGATGGAGAAAGAAATGCTAAAGTGGAGAGAGAAATGCAAAAAAGTAAAAATGTGTGCTTGTAAGGGTGGGTAAATATTCCAAAATACTTACTCACCTTTACCTAAGTATTTCTCTAAATAAAATTGCTTAATCTACATTAGAAGCATAAATAAAATTTGACTTAACACCCACCTTACGAAGCTTGCTAATTTAAAATTATTTGAGTACATGTTGGAGGAAGGAGAATTGTAAATACTGATTCCTAGGATCGATGACGGTGAAATGAAAATAAATTAACATCAAACCAGATAACCAATCACACTAGTGAGCCATTCCATATTTTGCAATTTGTACTCATAAAAAAGCTCTATATTTATAACATAGATCTTTGGGAAAAAGGGATTGATATGGACGAAATTTTGTGGGCCGACCCTTAAACTGCCCGTTGTCAAGGATTCTATTTTTAACGATGGGCCGGGGTCCATTTTCTTTCGTTTGCCTTCGGAAAATAAGAAAGGAAAACAGAACGTGTATTTTAAAGACAAAAATTCTTTCATTTAAAAAAGAAAAAAAAAAATCTGTACAATTTCCTTTTGATATGTTGTGGTTATTTTATTAAAAATCTACAATAATTATGCTAATTTTAAGTTGAAGTGGCATCTTAGTCGAGATATGCAGTTTTCTTCTACAATGATTGAAAGTAAGAAGATTCGAACTCATAACCCTTCATATTGATATTGTCGAATTACTGTTAGCATATACAATTATGATAATTAAGGCCTCGTTTGATAACTATTTAGATCTCGTTTGATAACCATTTTATTTTTTGTTTTTTGTTTTTCATTTTTAATTTTTGATTTTCAGGCTCTATTTGACAACCATTTCGTTTTTTAATTTTTGTTTTTGTCTTTATAATTTTAAAAACATTTTAAAAATATTAAAGGAATTCTAAATACTAAAAAAAGTAACTTTTAAAAACGAGTTTTTGTTTTTTTTTTTTCCGAAAAATGCTAGAACAATCATAAAACACAATATAAATAAAGTTCAAATCCGCAAATTCGAGGTTTATTAAATCAATAATATTCTAAAATTATTTTATTTTATTCTATTAAATATTAAAATAATAAAATTTGATTTTTTTCAAAAACCAAAAATCGTTATCAAACGCATTTTTAGTTTTTGATTTCTAAAAAACAAAAAACAAAAAATAGTTATCAAACATGTATGATTTTATTTTTTAAAACCCAAAAATAAAAATAAAAAACAAAAAACAAAAAACAAAATGGTTATCAAACGAGATCTTAGTTTTTGGTTTTTTGTTTTAAAAAATAAAAATCATACATGTTTGATAACTATTTTTTGTTTTTCAAAAATTTAAAATTAAAATAGGTTTGATAATGGTTTTTGGTTTATTAAAGAGTAAAAATTTATTATTTTTAATAAATAATAGAATAAAATAAAATTATTTTATAATATTATTGATCTAATAAATCTCAAATTTGCAAGTTCGAACTTTATTTGTAACTTTTAAAAACTAGTTTTTAAAAGCTACTTTTTTAATTTTTAGAATTTTTTAAATATTTTAAAAATGAAAAATTAAAATTTTAAAAATGAAAAATTAAAATTTGTTATCAAATAAATCTGTTTTTATAAAGTTAAAATAAAAAACGAAATAGTTATCGAATTGAGTCTTAGTTTTTTGTTTTTGAAATTTAAACTTGTATTTATTCAAATTCTTACATATGGTTTTATGTCATCTTAAGAAAATATGTGAATTCTAACCAAATTTCATAAATCAAAATAAGTGTTTAGAAGTTTTTTTTTTTTTTTTTTCACATTTTTGTTTGATTTTTAAAAATACAAGTCAAATGTAGATATCAAAGCAAAAATAATTATGTGTTTGTGTGTAGTCGTAAATTTAAATTTCAAAATTAAAAATTAAATGGTTATTTATTTATTTATTTTCTTTTAGTACAAAGTGAAGGGTAGAAATCACAAACCCTACACAAATAGTGCTACTAGTATCAAATAAATGAGAGTCAAAATACTAATTTTCAGGATTTAATACGCGAATCTGTAACCGTAATATTGAATTGCATTATCATCAAACAACGAAACCAACATATTACCCATCCTTTTAAAAAGAATTAAATATTATCAATCGATTTAAACTATTGGTTTTGTTGACATTTGAAACTTTTAGATTGAATAGTAATGGAATGTCAACAAGTGTAAGGAAACGTAAAAGTTTATGTAAGAAAATATATAGACGTTATTTTCATGAACTAAGTAAAGATATTTTGTTTAAAACAATATCCAAGAATGGATGCCTGCTGAAGAATTCTTTCAGCACATTTTTCTTTTCATGAAATAAAAAATGGAGAGAAAAATCTGAATTCAAGTCTGACTTTTCTTTTAGTTTAAAAAACTTTTTAAAAAATGGTTGAGATAAAGATTTTGTGTAGATATGTTTAGTGGGCCCTAAGCAGATCACGGGCTGTGGTCCTAAAGACAAGAAGCATATATGGGCCTTACCCAACTTCAATTTTTCAAACTTTCAAACTTTCAAACTCCTAATTACATTATCATTTTCTTTTTCAAATATCCATTTTTTCCTCTCTGATGAGAAAACAAGACATTTTTCAGTATGACAGCTTTTTATTCAAGAATATATCTATAATATAATATATTTTTGTATAATATTACATAATATGTCTAAAGAAAAATTCCTAACCTTTGACCATTCTTTATAGTTTAAGTCTATCCGTAACGTTTCATACCCAAAATTTGTATTAAAAAAATAGTGACTTATATCACATTATTTCAAATCTAATTGATAATGTAAAGTATAATTTATATATAATTTAAGGAGGTTGAAAATTACTAGTTTAAAAAAAAAAAAGATGTTAAAACTACCTTATATGGATGACACTACTTCTCTCAAATAATATGAAAGTCAAATATTAATTTTTAAGATTAAATCCTTGACTGTGGAGTTGAAATAGTTTTACCACCAAATAAGATAACCAATATACCATTAAAAACTACTAACCTTTTCAATATAGAACAAAGGTCATAATGTGAATATCTCCAATAAAAGACAACTATATTCATAAACTAACACAAATTATTTTAGCATGTTTTATTTTATTTTATATGCTTCCTAGAAATTCTCATGTAGTCACTTAACATGTGATTCATTTATACATACATACTTAATTTTCACATGGTTGAATCTCGAAGAAAAAATGTATATTATAATAGATAATAACTTTTAATATTTTAAAACTTTTCTTAACCATATTTATATATTGTCCCTTAAGATCAATCTTATTTGGGTAATTCATGTTCACCTTTTGGGGCAGTACACTATGATTATACCAAATTAACAAAAGAAAATAAGCATATAATTTGAAACTATTATCTTTGTTAATATACTATCTTTTGAATACCGAATAGGTTGGTGATACATTGGTGATGAGTACTCTTTATGTAGGATTTATGGTCCCTTCCTCTATTTTATGCTAAAAAATAATCTTTCCTAATAAAATCAAAAGCCAAAGAATTAAAGTTTACATTAAAATGGACAAGATTGTACAACTGTATAATACGATAAAGTGTTAGATTATACGTGATTTTATCTTAATATTTAATGAGAGTAATAACTCAGTTTTATAAAAATCCTAAAATACCTTCACTTTTTAAATGTGGATTCGTTATTTATTTTTAGATTGGATCCAATTTCTTTTTTATCAAACAAAACATTCGATTTTTTTCGATGTTACCAATTTATACACATATTAACTATTTTCACTGATATACCGCTTGATCCTATAACATGCACTTATAAAAAATTATTTTATAGATAAATAGTTATCATATATTGAACCTATAACATTTTAATTTTTTATTATTCTTTTGATCATTAAACTGATTAAAAAGAATAGTTCGTTCATCTTATAAAAGTCGATATTTTTCGGAAGGTTCGAGGAAGGAGAACAAGAGTCGGTGAATTTAGTTGTATGTAGGGAAGGGTCAGAGATATATAGTAGCGGCGTCTCTTGTTTCGTGTGGCCCATTGGCTTTCACTTTCTCAGTACACCCACTTTTTTCCTTGCCCTATCCTTTCCATCTCATCACATACTCATATTCCCATTTTCACAACAACTTGACAACAACTTGCATACTTCCATAAATACACATCTCATTATTTACTTGGACTTAAAAACAGATCTTTAAAACTCAACCAAACAAAGGAGAAGTTTAAGATAGTATGAATTTTCATCTCAAAACTGTTTATAATGAATAAATTATCTGCTTATTTTATAAATGTTAGATGATTTTTTTTCCCTTTTTGAAGATGGGTCTAAAACAAGAAACAATCTAGTTTGTTGGCGTCTCAATTCAATTGTCAATCTAATTATCATGAATGAGATTGAATCTCTATACTTTTTAAAAAGGAAGAACCAATTATTATAGGTTAATGTAGTGGTAAAGAAGGTCTAATAACAAACTAATTTTTTTTCTAAGTTTTCATTAACTTTATACAAATATATATTGTAGATAAAATATCAAATTCTATAAAAAAATTTAATATAAATTCTAGAAAATATTGAACAAATCTTCTAAGGCATGTTTAGATGTGGAATGATTGAGCAATTTGAATGAATCCTTTGAATATATTATTTGGTTTGAATGAGTTGTTGTATAAAAGTTATGTTTAATAAGGTTGTTCTTCGAAGGAGAGGTGGTTGAAAAACTTTGTTTAAACCAGAGTGTTTGAATTAGTTATTGCCCAAAAACCTAGAAGATTCATAGGGAAAAAAAATATTGTTTTTGAAAAGTGTTGTTGGAAAACTTCGCTCGAATAAGGATATATGGAGAAGGGATTTGAATGACATATTGGAATAAGGGATTAAAATGTGTTGTTAGAGGAAAGTTTTTTCTACCCTAAACAAACATGATGTAAATTTTACCTCAAATTTCTCCTCTCATCTTCCTCCTTATCTAGGCATATACCGTTAACAAGTTCTAAACGTTATAGAGGGAAAATACATTTTTAGTCCTAGGTTTGAAGTATAATTTTAATTTGGTAAATATATTTTATAATCTAACACTTTTAACATTTCAACAATGCTCATGGTCCCTAGAATAACAAAATGTGCATTATTGAAATGACTAAAAAGAAAGTAGTTCGATGCGCTTAAACAGAATGAAAACTTACTTTAAAATTGATTTTTTTTTTATTTTTTTGAGCAAACAAAGTTGTCTCACGTTACTAAGATAAAAAGAAAATCTTTTATATATATATAAAAGAAGAAAGACATTTGTTTAGAAAAAAAGTAGAAAGTGGTGGGATCCCATTTATTTTTAATCCGTACCTTGTTGTGTACCTTCAATTTGTACACTTTACTTGTCATTCCTCCTCTGTTTTCCATTATAAATTCCCCAAACCCCCAACACCCAATTTCCTCATTCTATTTTCATCTTCTTCTTCCTTCCTATGCCATTACAGTTTTCTGTTAATTTCCTATGACACATTCCAAATGGATTCTCACAGTTCCTCCCCTCCTCACCCCGACCCATCCCGACCCTCCCTAGGGTTTCCCCTCGGCACCGCCCTCCTCCTCCTCGTCATCTTCACTCTCAGCGGAGTCTTCTCCTGCTGTTACCATTGGGATAAACTCCGATCCCTCCGCCGCACCTCCGCTTCCGGATCGAACATCGATCCCGATCCCGATCCATCTTCTCCCTCCAAATCCACCTCCACTCCCCTGGTAATTTCTCTCCTTTCATTTCTTCAATTCTTCTGTTAAATCACCCATCAACTCAAAGTTTAAGTTAATTTAATTATATCAATCAAGATTTTTTTTCGTTTGTTAGGGTTTATTTGAAATATGTCCTACAAATGAATTTTTAGATTATAATATTAGAAGCGGAGGATTCAAACCTATAAACTCTTAGTTTATAGATATACATACATTCATGTTACTGAACTACTAAAAATAAGTTTAGATTTAAAAAAGGAAAATACAAAATGGCTACGGTCATGAAAATTGAATCCAATAAATCTAAAACAAATTAAAAATCTTCAACCTACAAGATTCATGAGGAATAATTGATCTGTGTTTGAGGGAGCAGGATTTGGAGAAGAATGGAAGAGAGAGCTTATCGGTGCTTATGCCTGGGGATTTGATTCCGAAATTCATCGCCATGCCGTGCCCTAGAGAGCCGCCGCGGCCGGAATTCGTTGAAGTGAAGGTGGAGAAACCGCCGAAGCCGCCGCCGCCGCCGCGAATTGCAGTTCCTTTTTACTAACAGATTCGGATTTCGGCATTGATGGATTGATCTGTTTTGTGTATATATAGTAGATGCAATTTGCAAATCAATTCTTTTCACTTTCATGATCTGTTTGTTATCTTCTCTTTCGAAAGGGAATTTCGATATGTATTTCTTTTTTACAACCAGTTTCGTCTCCTCTGCCTCTTTCCAGTTGCAAACTTCCGATGAGAAAAAGAACAAACAAAATATAAATTGTAATTTACTTATCTTTCTTTTAAAAAAATGTTTAACGAAATCATTTGTGAAAGCCATTAAAAATAAAAGTGTCAAAAAAAGTATCTTTAAATTATTAAGTCATGGTACATCTGAATGTTGTACCCACAAATTAACCTGAGGATATAAAAAAAAAGTGTCAATTATTACAATACTCTGTTTTCATCTCAAATTCAAATGATGGTTAGAAAAGTAATTTACCTATCTTATAAATTGTCTTTTCAATAAGATTATCAAAGTATTCCTTAAAATGATGTCTCAACATTGTTTATGTTTAACTGACTCTAATATCATATTTAATAATATGAGATTATCTCAAAATAAATTAATAATTAGAAAACTAGTTTATTTCTTTTTAATATGAGAACTTCCATACCAATAATTATGATCTGTATTTATTTATTTTGGTTGAACTACTATCACTCTTGTTGTAAGCATCATTAAGTCTTTTAAATGTAGGATGAATTTCTTTTGTCAAATTATCAACTGAAATAAATGAATGTTCAAGAATTTCTCATGAATTTTCATCTTCAATGTTAAGATATGCCTTGAACTGTTTAATGTCTTACAATTATTTAGTCGAGGATCTCGTTACCCAGTTAACGAGTCGAGTCTTAGGGGCAAAGTCTATGGTTGGAGTTCGGGAGCAATGCCCTTGAAATAGAAATGAAATATATAACGGCGTTTCTTTTCGTATATGGGCTTATATATATATATATATATATATATATAT
>JBBMKA010008212.1:0-37813 GCA_037833695.1 Sechiopsis laciniata | reverse complement strand
AATGGCTCGAGTAAGAGACAACATTGCAGATCATATTTGGGCAACTTTGGAACGATGAATGCAATTTTATTATTGTTCTTTGTTTTGAATTGAGACTTTGTTAGTATTATATAATATTTTTCATTATAGTTTGTTTTAGACACTTTTATGAATATTGTTATCTCAAAGGACGGATCATTTTTCTAGTTATATACATTTGAATGGAAGATAATTTTTATAGTCTATTCATACTTTAAAAAAAAAGTTTTTTTTAAGAACTAGAAACAGGAAACGAGAAACAGTTATCAAACAAGTTTCTGTTTCTGTTTCTAGTTTTTTTAAGAAACAAGAAACAGAAATTGTTACCAAACACATTCTTGTTTCTAATTTTTCAAAAATAAGAAACAAGAAACAAGAATCGAGAAACAGAAAACAAGAAACGAGAAACAGAATTGTTACCAAACGGGGCCTAAAGTTTCTAGTCGAAAGCTTGGCTCAATAATGAGGCTAAGAACATTATTTTCAAAGAAAGTGATAGAATGGTTGAGACTTATGATTTTCTTTGATAACAAGTGAAGCAAGTGATGTAAGAACCCGACTTCTAAAATAGTCCTAGACCCTGTTCTTACTCAGCATGCATGATTCAAATACTGTTATAACATAAACAGTTAAAACAAAACCTTTTTATTTAAATCCATAAACCGTTTAATCAAAACAAAACATACTATTCGAGACTCTTGCCAGAGAATTATTCAAACAGTTCAAAATAATGAAAACTAATGGACTTAGTTCCTAACCAACATGCTGAATCAATTAACGAATGAAAGAATAAATAAATAAAATAACTGCAGCAGACTCCCATGATCAGTCAGCTCCTCCGTTAGCCATCCTGGTGCTGTCCCAAGTTACCTAGTAAAAAACCATAGAAATAAGGGTGAGTACGATTGGTACTCAGTAAGAATCCCCAGCCGAGGTACAGTATGCAAACACCTCATCATCTAGCATCCTAGCATCGTACTAACAGACATAACTCAAGGAATCAACACATGTTCACAATCAACCAGATTATCACATCAACCATATCCACTAACACATGCTCATAATACAGTAAAGAAGGCAGGCATAAGATACAATCAATGATAGTTCATGCAAGACCAACACAACTACGACAAGGAATCCTTACCTGAAATAACAATATAGAACAAATAACCAAGTTGCTCCTTGAGCTGCAGATAACCAACCACGCACTAAAACACAACCTAGGTAGACAATTCTAAACAATTAATTAATATAAACCAACAGGAAACTCAGGGAACAGAGTTTACCTTAAACTCGAGAATTGAAAGCCAATGCAACGAAGTCAAGGCTGCTGCTGGGGGTGCACGAGACTGGGCGCGTGGGCTCTGGGCGACAGGTCAGCGAGGCAAACGGAGAGGGCGGATGGGTCCGACTAGGCGTGATTGCGCTGGCACGGGCAAGGACTTGTGTGGTTGCACGTGCAGGCGAGTGTGCAACACGGGCTGCGCTAGAGTTGGTGCGGGCATGCGAACGGGATCGCTGATGTGCGGGGCTGTGAACGGGGACGCTACGAGCGAAACGTACAAGTGCGAGTGGGCTGGCAACGAGCATGCAGGCATGGGCACAGATGCACGGGATTATTCGACTGCCTAAGGATGGCATGGGTGATCGATGTCGGTGATGGAACCAGAGAGGATGAAGGAGATTGAGGGGAAGGGAAAGAGTTTCTGGAAAATTCCTCTAGCTTGCTCTGATTGATCGATAAGAAACCCTTACCTGGACACGTGGCAGTCAACGAGGAAATGCAAAAGTAACCCTCAAAGCCATGAAATTCAAAAATAGCCCTGAACTCATTAAAACACAAAACTGGCCTTGAGGGTAAATTTACTAAAATACCTTAAGGGCTAAAACTGCAATAACGGCCCAATGAACAACCCGAAAAAACTAAAAATCATACCTCGAGAACCGTATAAAAACCTGTGCCGTTACAATACTCCCTCCTTTTATGACTTTCGTCCTCGAAAGTCCCTAAGACTGAAATAACTCTAGGTAATGAGTTCTCATCTCATCCTCAACTCCCAAGTTGTCTCCTCAACTTTCTGACACCTTCACTAAACTTTAACCAAACTAATTTCCCAGTTACGTAAAGTCTTGCACTCTCGAGCTACAATCCACACAGGCTTCTCCTTGAAGCTCAAATCCTTATTCAGCTCTAACAGCTCAAAATCAACAATACGAAATGGGTCTGCCACATACTGCGTAACATCGAAACGTTAAACATACTGTGAACTGCAAAGAAAGACAGAGGCAAAGCCAAACGGTAAGCCACTGTACCAACTTGCTTAATAATTTCAAAAAGACCCACAAACCTGAGACTCAACTTTCCACGCTTACCAAACCTCAAAACACCACGCATCGGTGCCACTTTCAGAAAAATGTGCTGACTAACCTCAAACTCCAAGTCTCTATGCCGAACATTGGTGTAGCTTTTCTGTCTACTTTACACTGTCAACAAACGAAACATGATGTTTTGAATTTCCTCGTTGGTTAACTATAACAACTCGGGACTTAAAACCTATCTATCACCGACCTCTTCCTAAAATACTAGAGATCTGCATCGTTTACCATATAAAGCCTTAAACGGAGCCATCTAAATCATCGACTGTTAACTGTTGTTATAAGTAAACTCCATCAAATACCGATACTGATCCTAACTGTCTGAAAATCTAACACACAGGCTCGCAACATGTCCTCTAGAATATAATTTACTCTCTCTGTCTGACCATTGAGCAGAGGGTGTAACGCGGTACTAAAACTACATTCTGTGCCCAAACCTTTCTAGAGTGCCTTTTAGAAACGAGAAGTAAAGCGAGAATCTTGGCCCGACACAATCTTCGCTGGCACTTGACCATGCGATTCTAGTGCCTGATATAATGTCTAGTAACTAATTCAAAGCCAACTTATGCTAAGTGTAACTCGGAATCACTTAAGTGCAAGTATACGCGGTCGGATATTGCAGCAAGTTATAAGTATATAATTTTTATTGATCCCATAGAGATTAATGTGTAGAGATAAAATTATTAGGATAAGAGTTATTCAGAAAAGTAAAGCATGATTTGGATAAGTTGTTGTGATTTTTCTTGAATATGAATCTATAAATAAATATGATGCTAAGACTAAAATAAATATGATGCAACGAGAATTGATAACTAACAGTCCTAGAAAATACTACGTGCGCGGGCTAGTCAAGTAGATTCTTGCTTCCCTAGCAAATAAGTACTTCCGTACTTAATGATTTATGGCAGAGCCAGCTTACGCTGCGAACTCCATAATAAATAGCAAGGCGACGCAAGTAGCTAGTAAGGTTATTCCTAACACTTTAAGCGGTGGAAAGACTTTCACACAACTTAATGTAGCATACTGGGTCAACATTCGATTCCTTCTTTCGAACTTACCGCAAGGTACATGCGTGGGTAGCTAATCAACGCATATATATAAAATAACATGCAGTAGTGTAAAACTCAATGACCTACGCTCCTAGCATTCTTTTATTCATGAATAATTAACAAAAACTCCTACACTCGCAACCATAGAAATAAACATAAAATAGAAGTTAAATCAGATGATTTTATTGAAACTACTAAATATTTATAACTACAAGATACTCCTAATAAAACAATAAATGGAATTGATGCGGATGTGAAGTGTGTAGCCCCTTGTCATCAGTTTCCACAAACACCACTAGTGCTTCTTCCTGAGAATTACCTCTGATCCTTAGATAAGATTTGGCCATCTGACCCACTCTCTCTTCTCGGCTCCTTGCTTTGCTATTTATAGAATTGATTTACTTGGCCGATAAGTTAAGGTGAGCTGTGAAATCTCTTTTAATGTAGGATCTCTTGATTTCCGCTGGAATTTATTTTATTGGTGCCAACTTAATTACTGCTCTCCTTATCTCAAACATAGACAAGGCTCATTCTTCTCGATTATTTCCTTATTGGCGTGTTTTTTCGAAACATGTTTTCATTTTGAATTCGCGCTTTCCTGCACTGCTGGTCATCGTTCGCACTGTTTGTCCTTCCGGTAGTTTAGCTTCATATGTCCTGCCATAAGCATTAATTAGGCACAATTAACTCAAGATTTATGCAAAAACTGCAAAACTATGCTTCCGATGCTTAATTATGAATGCATGTTAATTTTTATGTTCTTTCATCGCATTTCTCCTGTTAGCGCTTGTTTTCTCCCTTTATTTTTGGAATAATGCAAACTAAAACAGCCTAAAATATGCTCTATTTGAGAGCTATCAAACCCCCAAACTTAAATCATTACTTGTCCTCAAGTAATGCTCATTTGTTTAGTTAGTTACTCTTTTAATTACTTCAGCATTTCCTTCTCTTCAAGCTTAAATTCACAATTTTTACCACATCTCATATTCTTAGCGAAAAACTTCTTTCTCCTTTTAGTTTTCAAACTTTCCTAAAGATTCAGATTTTGCCTTAAAACTCTCCTTACCATGACTGAAAGATTGTTCCTCATCGTAAGTATTTCTCATTACTCAATCTATTGTATCGCAATCACTTCTAGTCTAAGTTTTCCCAACTTACTCTGCTAAGGTATTCATCTAGGCCCCTTATATTTGTAGAGGATTTCAGTTATGCTTTCCACATTCCTCTTAGGTTGCACTCATATCTACTAAATTCCGCAGTTCTTAGAATAAATCGCTTGAGCATCAAGCAACTTACCTAAGCAAAAGAATTTCAAGCTTGCGCTAATTTATAGCAGTAGAATACTTAAGATTTCCTTAGGCTTATGCGTCTTTCCTTTTACCTTCTTATTTTGCCAGATTAGGTTGATCTTTATTTTATATTCTCTCTCTCTTTCTCTTTTTTTTAGATCACTTGCAATTTGATCACTCTTCGGGCTGCCCTCACCCCCAAACTTAAATTCTTCATTGCGCTCAATGAAGGTGAGGCTTAGTTCCCCCAAACTTAGCTATTACTATGATTGCTCTACTCTATCTCAAGCTCTAAGACTTCCTTTTGAATTTTTGGTTATTTCCGTCGTTCATGATAAGGACTATTCTACTGCTAGTTTTGAATCTAAGGAAACTTATAAATTCTTCTAATTGAAATTACGTTTTCCGCTAAATTCAGTTTTGCGATAATTATGCTTAGTTAAACTTTCAAAGGGAAATTGCTAAATTTTTTTTTATAAAAGTTCAAAAAGGAAATAAAACAAATTGCATCCTAGAATAAAATGCATGTTCCTATCAAAGTAAGGCTGCGACTATTCATGAAATGCATGCGGAAGGGAAATAAAATCTTTAAAATATTGAAAAGAGTAGGACTTCCATCTAAGTTGTCGCATCGTCGCCGCCTAGCTTGCCTTTGTCTTACCCCGAATTCAATATTTGTTTTGGAAATTCAGGCCATTTGGAGCATTCTCCCATTTCTATCATGTTAAGCATCAATAGCTCATCTTGCTCCCTTGCATAAGTCATATATCTCTTTGTAATTTCAGAGAGCTTGGCTATCTTTCCTGCTAATCCGGCAACAGTCACTGTGTCTCCACTTCTCATAATCTTGTCACAACGTTGCGGCCTTACGCCCTGATCGACACATATCTGTGTAATTGCAAAGGGATAGTATATATATTCTCGCATTCCAATAGCGTATTTCTGCACTTGCTTCTCTAAAAACTTTCCCAGGTTTATATGTATTCGGAGCTTTATTGCAGAAAGCAGCATTGCTTGATCCCTCTTGAATAGTGCTCTATTGGTTGAAGGTATGAATGTTGTCTTAATAATCCACAGCCAATTCTGCAAGTTCTCTAAAATCATGTATGCTTGCACTGATGTTGGATCATTCCATTCTGCTGCCACTATTTTGATTACTGATAGGTTTTCTTGTATTTGCTTTGTGGTGGGAGAGTTGATCAACTGTTGGCTTAATGTTGCAGGAACATTAGGTGCTGCCAAAGCTTTATTCCATGCGTTTGCTCAGCAATTAATGAGTTGACCATCTACTCTTGAGAATAATGGTATTTCTTCATTTAAGTTTGCATAGAATTGGCGCACCCACTCTGTTCTTGCGTTCATTACCTGGTGTAAGTACTTCGTCCATCCCAAATGATCAATCATGTCTTTAATATCATCAGATATCTTTAATCTAATTTCGCGCTTAAATCCCTTATTTTCTAGTGCGATAAACTTATCCTCAACATTGAAACATGCGAAGGTCGCACCTCTTCTGACTCTAATCTCCATGCTCGATTATAATTGCTGAACTGTCAGTAACACCCTTTCCCTCATAGAAAGAATTCGAATGCTGCTAAACCTCGGGTGCTGCTGCTCCTTATCATTAAATACTTCAGCTTCGCTTGGGGAGTTATTCTCTTCGTCCTCGCATAGTTCAACTTCTTCTAGATCATTTTCTATGGATTCATCTTTGTCCTCTTCAGGCTCCATCTTTGCACCTTCCTTTTCTCCTTGTCCTTTTCCATGCCGAGGGTGATTCTTTTCAACCTTGTCCATCAATTCCAATCATTTTGTGGCTTCGAGAGTGTCTTCATTACTATTCAGTATAATATAAGAGGCAAAAAATTTCTCATTTCCTCTATTCTCCCGAAGAACTTCTCACTTCTGGTCTGTCGTTGACACGAACTTTCTTTGATTTTTAGTCCTTGCTCAATAGTTGATAACTTCCTGGTTTCACACTCTAGAGGTGTCGAACTTCGAAACTTTTGACGCTCATTAACCTTTTTACCCCTAATAGCCTTTCCACACACCTCACAATTTAAAGTCATGATGCAGACGAGGATAATAACACACAGCTTTTAATTTCCTTAAGATCGAAGCAAGAATGCAGTGATCAACTCTTCCACACACGCAGTTTTTATAGAATTTGTAAAGATTTTTGAAAATCCTTGGGTAAGGAAAGAAATAATCACAAAAGAAAAACTAAAATTCTACACTTAAATTTCAATATTCGAAACAATCCTTCCTAAACTATTAAAATTTAAAATGCAATAAAAAAATGAAAAAGGAAAATTGCAAATACAGAAAAACTTCCTGTTCTAATAAAATTCCATAATTAAATTGCACAAAGTTAGAGATACCAGATTTTCGCATTCTAGGAATGCTGCTGAGCAGATTTGGGCGGAACCTTTGCGCTAATTCCGTTCAGTATAATTCATCCATGCTTGAGCCATTTAAAAATTTTCGCGGTGAAGCCATCTTTGATCATTTTTTCTTGCCTTCCTTTGCTATACGCCTTGATGCGTAGACTTCCTACCAATCCAAGCGTTGATAGGGTGTAGAATTCTGAGTTGAAGCTCATTTGAATTGCCCAAGTGTCGCTTTCTTGACTAATCAATTCTTGTGATGCGTTTACTTCTAATAACGAGAAAATCTCAGGTACCATTGCTGGTAGGTTGTGATCTTAAGTGCTATAACTATCTTCCTGCTGAATAACCAATTCTGCATCTCCCTCTTCCGTTTGATGTAGAACCTCATCAGTTGGCTCTGCAGGTTCATTACCTTCCATGCTCTCTTGTTGAAGATTTTCATCTTCGTTTTTATTTTCATCACTTGAGTTTTGCTCAATATCAACATTGGAACTGCTTTTGGTTTATATCAAAATGCATTCTGTTTCGTCAATATCAGGATTGGCAGGGGTGGCAAACGTCGCCCATGCTTTCTCCTACTGTTGAAAACGTCTCTTTTGTTCTCTGTCTTCTCTACTGTAAGCTGTAATTCCTTGGCTTCTCTTGCTCTTGTGATTGTGGCCAGCCGAAAATCTTCCCATGAGAGTTCCCTCTCGCTAAAAAGATCCATTGCTGGTACTCTGTTAAGTACGTCGGCCTCTAAATATGTCTCTTCTGCCCTTATACTGCTTGTTGTGCTTTCTGGTGTTAGTTTTGTTAAAGATTTTTTATGCTCATTGTTAGGTTGTTGAGGTTCTGATATAATACCATTGTTCCTCATCCATTGTCTTCGTCTTAACTGCTTTTCTTCTTCTGTAGTTGTGTCCTCTAGAGACGGCCCATGAATATACACTCAACTCCTAGGTCATGACTCCTAGTGTCCCATGCATGTCTCATGCTGCTGTAATCTCCTTGTAGATCGAATTGATGCTGATAGATGCTGCTACGATCTCCCCCAAACTGTGACTGATAATTTCGGTTAGACTTCATTGAACAGAATTGTGTTGTGTTGATCTCCTCCATATAACCTTGTTGCTGAAATTTGTATGTCTGTTGCGGAATGCTATTGTGCTTCCATTATTGATTTGTAAAATGATTGAATGCCATTTTTTATGCTTGTGCTCGTGGTAATGTATTGCTGTGGGACTCTTTTTCCCTGTTGGTTGTATCGACCTGAATCTTCATTTTCTTGAAATTCAAGAATGCAACCTTTTAAACAATAAAAAAAACTACTTTCCTCCTAATGATGTTAGCTCTAAATAATCAATCTCCGACAATGGAGCCAAAAACTTGACCATGCGATTCTGGTGCTAATATAATGTCTAGTAACTAATTCAAAGCCAACTTATGCTAAGTATAACTCGGAATCACTTACGCGCAAGCATACGCGGTCAGATATTGCAGAAAGTAATAAGTATATAAATTTTATCGATCCTACAGAGATTGATGTCTAGAGCTAAAATTATTAGGATAAGAGTTTTGCAGAAAAGTAAAGCATGATTTGGATTAGTTGTTGTGATTTGTCTTGAAAATGAATGCGTAAATAAATGCTAAGACTAAAATAAATATGATGCACGAGTATTGATAACTAACCGTCTTAGAACTTTTTACACTACAATTCTATCCTAATATCATGTTACTTCACTATCATTTGCACTACACATTGTTGAATATCTCTTGATTTTCCATCTAGTGGTTTAAAATATCAAGTAATTGAACTTTTTTCTTCATTATTGTAATGATAAACATCCCAAGATAAATTAGATACTATGAAAAATAGAGAAAGAAGGAAAAAAAAAGGTTAATTTGTTGCTCTTCATAAATGAGGCTTGATAGTGAATTCGGAGATACAAGAATAGGAGCTAAGATAGGCATCTGATAGACAAAGGTAGCTTTTGAATAATGAAACTAAGATTGAAACGTAATTCGCCTAAATACTCATTGAGTTTTTTTCAAACTTTGTTGAGACTTTTAAAAATCCAAATGACTTATGCATAATATCTCCGAACATAATCTGAGTTAATTGGGATTGGCAAATCATCTCCACTCATGCTCAAGATTAACGCTCCAATAGAGAAAACCTTTTTTTTCCACGAATGGACCTTCGTAGTTTGGCGTCCACTTGCCTCGATGGTCTTTTTGGAATGGGATAATTCCTTTTAAGACTAAATCTCCTTCTTTAAATGCTTAAGGTCATACTTTCTTATCATAAGCTCTCATCATTCATTTTTTATATAGTTGGCTTCTATATAATGCTATTAATCTTTTATCTTCAACAAAATTGAGTTGCTCAAAACGATTTTGGATCCATTCTACTTCTTCTAATTAAGCTTCCATAATAACCCTTAAGGATGAAATTTCTACCTCAATTAGAAAAATGACCTCCATACCATTTATTAATGAGAATGGTGTTGCACCAGTTGAAGTATGAACTGATGTGCGATATCCATGTAATTCGGAAGACAACATTTCATGCCATTCTTTATAAGTTACTGTCATCTTTTGCACAATCTTTTTTTATATTGTTATTTGCGGCATCCACTTCTCCATTCAATTTTTGTCTATATGGAGTCGAGTTAATATGCTTGATTTTAAATTGCTCACACAACTCATCCATCATTTTGTTTAAATTTTGCACATTGTCAGATACTATGGTTTCTGGTAGACCATAACGACATATAATCTCTTTCTTGATGAACCTAATCATGACACCTTTTGTCACCTCTCGATAAGACATTGCCTCCACCCATTTGGTAAAATAATCTATTGCTACTAGGATGAAACAATGTCCATTCGAGGCTTTAGGATCAATAAGTCCTATAACGTCTATTCCCCACATGGAAAAAGGCCAAGGTGCAGTAATTGAGATGAAAGAGAGTGAGCTCTATCTTCATATATCTGACATTTATTCATTCACTTGCATATTTGATACAACCAGTTTCCATGGTAAACCAGTAGTAGCCAGCTTTCAAAGTATGTCTAGACATCATGTGTCCATTGGCATGGTTGCCACAAATTCCTTCAAGAACTTCTTTCATATTCCTAGTGGCCTCATTTGCATCTACACACCTTAGAAGTACCATGTCATGGTTTCTTTTATAAAGTATTTCTCCATTTAAGAAGAACTTCATGGCCAACCTTCTGAATGTGCGCCTATCATTACATCATAATACCAAGGTTTATCATCATGCTTTAATGTTCATGCAAGCTACTGGAAAATCAAGCTTTCCAAATTTTATATGTTGGATCTCCTGATTGAAGCATATGTTAAACATGACTGCTAGTGTAGCCAAAACATCAGCTATTTGATTATTTTCTCTTGGTAGATACTCAAACATAATGGTGTCAATATTTTTAGATAACTTTGTTATAAGTTTCTTATAAGGTAACAATTTGACATCCCTTGTTTTCCATTCCTCTCTTAATTAATGAATCACCAACATAGAATCTCCATAAACTTTGAGGTTAGTTATTTCAATATCTAAGGCCATTTGAATGCCCATGGAGCTTGCCTCGTATTCAGTCATATTGTGAGTACAATCAAAACTTAATTTTGAGGTGAAAGGGAATATTTTGTCTTCTAGTGATATCAAGATAACACCGATTCCATGACCCAACTCATTTGAAGCCCCATCAAATAACATAGTCCAGGTCTTAGGTAAAAAATTTTATCTTTTATTATTATTGTAAAGATAAATTGATCTGGAAAATCAAAACTCATTGGTTCATAATCGTCTATAGGTTGTTCAGCAAGGTAATCAGTCAATGCACTTCCTTTTATTGACTTTCGAGTAACATAGACGATATCATATTCAGATAGAAGAGCCTGCCATCTTGCTATTCTACCAGGGAGAGAGATGGCTTTTCAAAGATGTATTTTATAGGATCCATCTTTGAGATAAGCCATGTTGAGTAGGATAACATGTACAGTCTTAGTCGGCGAGCAGCCGAAGCTAAAGCACAACATGTTTTTCTATGAATGAATATCTAGTTTTGCAATCCATAAACTTTTTGCTCAAATAATAAATGCCTAGCTCTCTTTTTCCCGAATCATCATGTTGCCTTATTACACATTCCATCAAATTTTTCGTCATAGTGAGATACAAAATGAGTAGACGTCCAGAAGTCAGCAGTACAAGGACTGGAGGATTTAGTAAGTACCGTTTAATCTTTTCAAATGTATTTTGACAGTCACTATTCCAAACTCATGTATCGTTCTTACGAAGTAGTTTGAATATGGGTTCACATGTTGCATTCAAATGTGATATAATTCTTGCTATATAGTTAATTCACCCAAAAAATCCCCTAATCTCCTTTTGAGTATCAGGTGGTGGCATTTCAAGAATGGCCTTAAATTTATCGGGATCAACTTTAATCCCTTCTTGGCTAATAATAAAACCCAACAATTTTCCAGAGGTAACTCCAAATGAGCATTTGGTTGAATTTAACTTTAATTTGAATTTCCTTAAATGGTCGAATAACCTTTGAAGAATGCTTCCATGTTCTTCCCCTTTGTTTGATTTAGTGATCATGTTGTCCACATACACTTCAATTTCTGCCTAAGATCATGGAACAACGTAACCATAGCTCGTTGGTAAGTTGCCTCTACATTTTTTAAACCAAATGACATGACTTTATAACAAAAGTCTCCCCACAAAGTAATAAACGTAGTTTTCTCCTAATCTTCGGGTGCCATTTTGATTTGGTTATAACCTGAGAATCCATCCATGAAGGAAAAAGTAGAAAAACTTGCTATGTTATCTACTAAAACATCGATTTGAGGAAGCAGGAAATTATCCGTAGGACTTGCTCAATTCAAATTTCTATAATCCACACACATTCAGACTTGACCATTCTTTTTTGGTACAGAAACAATGTTTGCCACCTATTCAGGATATTTGGATACTGTCAAGAATCTTGCATCAATCTACTTTTTTACTTCCTCTTTTATCTTGATTAAGATATCACGCTTCATTTTGCATAGGTTTTGTGTGGCAAACTGCCTAAAATGGGGTTTAAACTGAAAATATATATATATATATATATATATATTTAAATCTTTACCACAATCAAGAATTGAACCTGAGTCTCTTGCAAGATAAGTATTGGACAAACAAACTCAACTAATAGTGGTTGTTTATGATTTTAAGACAACTTTTGAAGGTCTATTTTCCCCCATTTCTACCCCTTATTGTAAAAAACTTCTACTATCCTAAGGTTTTCACGATTTTTCTTCCGTCTCCCTTTGTTTAGCCGCACAAAATTTTTGCCAAATTGTTCTCCCTTGTGAATCTCTTTAACGCGACGTCTCTTTTGTGATTTCTGCCTTACTCTTCTCTTCTTCTTCATCTAGTTTTTCTTTGGCTTCAGTTCAACAAATGAGAAAACCTCTATGGCTGATGCTTTTCACAGCAGTGACGATTTCGATGGGTGTCGAACGATCGTTTACCACTCATGGCAACGACTCAATGTTATCAAGAGACCTTGGTTGGTTGAATTTTGACTGGGTTTGAATTGCTAGTCAGGTATGCTCGGGATATTTTCAATTGTGATGTTATAAAAGCTTTTTTTTAGGTTTTGTTCAAGGTTGATTAAAGGGTGTCGTTGGTCACATTTTTTGGCTCACCTTGCTGCTAATCTCAAGCTTGTTTGGCTGTTACCGAGTGCATGGCCAAATAGAGGTTTGAGTAAATCTCTTCCATTCTTCATTTTCGATTACGAACTCCTGGTTTCTATTTAAAGGGCTTGGTTATTTAAAAATAAAGATCAGGTTGGGTGTTGTAAAAAATTATGTGTAAAGTTGGGTTGTCGTCGTTTTCTTAAGACATGGAAGCATGAGAGGTTAATCTTTTTTCTTCCTTTAATTCCTAGCTTGCTTTTTGTTCGAATGGTTACAGAGGTTAATGGTTTGTTTGTTGTTCGTTTTTGCTGGTTGTGAACTCTGAGTTGAAGTACTTGAGTAGAGTTTGAATGTTCGTGGTGGCATTATAACTGAATTGCTAAAGCTTAGCTTGTTGTAAGGAGCTTGTTGCTATAGAGTCCATTATTTTACTTTAGTTGTTTGAGAAGCTAAATGTTGGATGCTTTTCGAATTGAGGTTGAGGCTTAATCTCAAAGCTTATTGAGCACATATTAGTTTCGGGTTGAGTAAGCTGTATTGGTACCCTCTTTATCCCTCAAGTTTTGGTACTTTGAGTTCTGTTCTTGAATGCTAAGTTTATGTTGAATGTTAATTATTGGTCCAGGAGCTTGTTTTGGATTTTGAGCTAGTCATTTCTATTTTGTCGTTACTAAAAGTGTAAGAGATCTTAACCGACATTTATTGTTTGCTTAACAAAACCTTATAGTGATTGTTTACTGGTGTTGTTCATACGTATGTTTAAACTATATGTCAATTCTTGTATGATTTTTTATGCATATCTGAGTTAAAGCATGTCTCGTTGTATTATGTGAACTTGAATGATATCATGTTGTGAATATATATATGAGCTGAAGCATGCTTGTATGGATTCCTTGTTCAACATGTCATTATGATATCATGATCATTTGTTGAATACTAGGGAAAGCATGTAGGTTTATATGCCTAGACTTGTCTTGCTCCATCTTGAGATACTTGTTTTAGATCATAGCATCTATTTTCTTCCTTGATCCATCAAGGTCTCTTTTTCGCCATTAGGGTGGCTTTGTTTGCTTGTATGACACATTAGGGGGTGACCCATAGGGGTGTAGGGCCGAACGAGACCAACATTCCTTGATGGATAAAGGTTACTGTTGTAAGAGGCTTTACACGTTATTAAGGCAGTGATAGTTATATCGACCCGAAGTGTAGTGAGACTGACCATAGGGTCATATTCTGCACTCAAAGACTTGGCATAGGCTGGGAACTTGGTCGTCCATACGTGTAACCTAGATGAGTGGCTTAGGATGCGTACGGTGCAGTAGACGAAATCTAGCATAGGCTGGTTGTTCCCAACCGCTTAAATCGAAATGGGAACTTACTAGGCAGTGAGGAGCCGAATTTTCTATGTCATAAGTGAGTGCCACGCCAGTGGGTTGGATCGCTCTAGGCTTGGCACCATGCTTGGGACCTAATGTGTTCTCGTTATCCCCACCGTGTCGAAGTAACCTGGGATACCCGGGTGCGTCTAGTAGTTAGCTCTTGCATCTAGACACTCTTTCTTATCTGGGAGAGTTTGGTTAGTGGTCTCTTCGGGTCTCACGATATCGATCAGTGAGACTCCTCTACGGGTATTGTTAATGGCCATCGGGCTCGGTGATGTAAGATTTAGGAAGATGCGATGTGATCCCTTTTGTTTGTGCATGATATTCAAAGAGTTATTGATTATGCTTGACTTATTCTTTATATTGTTAGCATCCCGTGCGAGATTTATTACTGAGTTTCCATGAAAACTAACCCTTCGTTTTATGTTGGGTTGTGGATTCAATCCACAGTTTATAGGGAAGCAACAAGATGGATGACCGAGGCAGCATAGGATAGACTTGGGGAAACAAGTCTGTTGTGTCTCTATTATAGTCATTTTATTTTTAGTCATGTTGTATGTCGTTCCACATAAAATATTTATAGTTGTATATGGCTTTAAACTCTTTTAGTTTTAAATTGAGATCTCGGGTTCCTTATGTTTTAACTGCCTGGATTGTTTATTCGTTTTGTTTTAGCATGTTGGCTTTTATTTTAAATGAATTTTTTAAATGTCCAAGTTTATACTTTTCAAGTGTGGGTTTCCCATATTTTAGGAGAGACTCTGCCAAAATTTTTAATGATCTTCATGCATGTTAGAAACCTCCTTGGTCAGGAACATTGACATGAGTCATGATCTGAATTATTTTTTATAAGAGAGCTTTAGTCAAAATTTAATCACTCGAGAGCATGTGAATACTCGACAATGTTCAGTAAAGTACAGATAGGACTACCTCAGGTAGAAGATTTTACACACTAGCTAGATGATTATGTTGAACGCTATTAGTAAGAGTAAGGAAATGGAAGGTTCAATTGCAAGGCCTATAGGTTAATAACCTATCTAACCAAGTACGTCTCTTGGAGAACACCTGTTCTTATGAGGTAGAAGGGTGGTTTGATGCGGAGGTATTTTCACTATTATAGAATGAACAAGGTCACAGTTATAGGAATTTCAAGTTGGTTGTATTCCATGGATGGTCTAAAAAGGGAGCCAGACAAAGGTGTTAGCCAGTTTTTTGACGAAGGATTGATATAAGTGCTTGTTGATTTCCTAAAGGCTTTGTGGATTAACTGAGTTTCAATAAAAAGGTCCGTTCGGTGAGTTCAAGGTTACAATGATATAAGAAAGTGTTTAACTCCAAAAGTTAAGCATCTTTTAACAAAGTAGTTCAACAATTGGATTGTCGTTGCTTTTGAACTAGGTCATTTAGACGTTGTTACAGTCATGGTTTACGCCGGTGAGAATTCTTGTGGAGAAGGAAACCGTGCCTTCTATTGTTAACTCACTCATGTCTGGCTCTATGTTGCATAAAGGTAGTGGCATGTTATGCGTAACGGCCATTGGGGCAAGTGTTCGAACAGTTGTTAGTTTTGGCTAGAGGACCTAAAGTTGTGATCAAAGGAGTGCGCTCCAAAGAGTATATTCCAATCATGGGTAGTGAAGCATAAAATATAGTGGCATGTGGTGTTTCTCTTAGAACGAGTCTAAAGTGATCAAGCCTAAGTAAGCTTGTCTGACTCTTGGCAGTAAGATTGGAAATCACTAGTTGTAAGACTAGGTTCTCAAGTCCTTCAGAAAGTCTCGTTGAGATTTTTTAAGCTATTTGTGAGCTAGGCTTTCCAATTGGACTTTCAGCATGCTAGTAGGAATGGAACGAGCAAAGGTTATCTCTTGGTAAAATGTTGGTTGTATGACCGCCGCTGTGGAAACTTAGAAATAATAGTCAGCTTAGTGATCATAGCTTTGGGTATCTATTCCAAGTTCGATTTCTTAGATCGAATGTTGTGATCCGAAGGTGAATGTTTTTTAGCCATGGTTGAGCTTGAAGCTACTTATGAAGCGATTTGATTTATACCGGTTAAGTTGAGAGGTCCACTGGATGGAGTCTCACAGAGCTTGGAGCAATTCGGGTACCTTGAGGCACCATGGAAGAAGATTCTGGGTAGAATTCCTAAAAGTTTGAGAGTTCATTTGGGAACTCAATATTGTTCGTTCGTCTTAGTGGTTGATGCCTATAAGGTTGGAACCGAACCACTTCAAAGGATTGAGCATTATGTGGTTAGGTTAGAAGCTACAGTTTTGTGCAAGTTATTTCACTATAACAAGTTCAGTTGCCTCTCAGGAATGTTGTAATTGATATATTGTTAAACCTTTCTTGCTTATGAGATAAGTGTGTAAGTCTTGACAAGTTTTGGAATTTGATATCAGAGCTCATGTGTTCTTGAAAGTGACTCTTATATGAGGAGTTATGAAGTTCAGAAAGAAAAAGGAAATTGGGCCCGTAGTACGAGATGTGTTCATGTATAGGTTGGCAATCATTAAAAGTTCATTGAGGACTTAATTTTCGTAAGAGAAGCATGTGCAAGTTCTCAAGTAGGGTCGAAAGTTTCTGTACAATAGAGAGTTAGCTCAATAAAGGTGCTTAGGAAAAGTTAAACGAGTGAAGACTCAACTTGAGAATGCAAGTAGATGTGTATCCCAAGTTTCTAGAGTTTTTCAAGCTATAATCAGCTTTCGAAAACAAAAGCTTTTAAAAGGGCGGAGTAATGTGACAAACCACCTAAAATGGGGTATAAACCAAAAAATACATATATTTAAATCTTTACCACACTCAAAAATTGAACCTGGGTCTCTTGTAAAATAAGTATTTGGACAAACCAACTCAACTAATAGTAGTTATTTGTGATTCTAGGGCCAAACAAATATATAATAGAATCCTGAGGTTCTTAGGGAGATTGTTTTAAATGTAATGGGCTAAATTGCAAATAAGACAATTTGGAAGCCCTATTTTTCCCCATTCCTTCCCCTTATTGTCGAAAACTTATTCTCTCCTAAGGTTTTCAAGATTTTTCTTTCTTCTCCCTTTGTTTAGTTGCACAAAATTTTTGCCAAATTGCTTTCCCTCGTGAATCTCTTCTATGCGACGTATCCTTCGTGATTGTGGCCAAACTCTTCTCTTCTTCTTCGTCTGGTTTTCTTTGGCTTCAGCTCAAGAAACAATAAAACCTCTATGGTTAGTGTTTTTCATGGCAGTGACGAGTTCGAGAGGTGTTGAATGGTCATTTACCACTCATGGCGATGACTTAATGTTATCAAGAGAGCTTGATTGGTTGAATTTCGACTGGTTTTGAGTTGCTAGTCAGGTATGCTCATGTTATTTTCAATTGTTATGTTATAAGAGCTTCGTTTTAGGGTTTTGTTCAAGTATGATTGAAGAATGTTGTTAATCATATTTTGTTCATCTATTCAAGCAATCGTCGAAAGCTCGTCGTTTCACCGAACGTTTGACTTGCTTGGCTGCTAATCTCGAGCTTCTTTGGTCTCTTATCGAGTGCATGGCCGAATAGAGGTTTGGGTAAATCTCTTATATTCTTCCTTTTTTATTACAAACTTTTGGTTTATGTTTAGAGGGTTTGGTTATTTCTAAATAAAGATCAGGTTGGGTGTAGTAGCAAATTATGTGTGCAAAGTTGGGTTGTCGTCGTTTTCTTAAGACATGGAAGCATGAGAGGTTAATCCTTTTTCCTTTCATTGATTCCTTGCTTTCTTGTTGTTCGAATGGTCACAAAGGTTAACGGTTCGTTTGCTATTCATTTTGGTTGGTTGAAAACTCGGAGTTGAAGTACTTGAGCGGAGTTTGAATGTTCGTGGTGGCATTATAACTGAATTGTTGAAGCTTAGTTTGCTGTAAGGAGCCTGTTGCAACAGAGTCGGTTGTTTTACTTCAGTTGTTTGAGAAGCTAAATGTTGGATGCTTTTCAAATTGAGGCTGAGGCTTAATCTCAAGGCTTATTGAGCTTGTATTGGTTTCAGGTTGAGTAAGCTGCATTGGTACCATCTTTATCCCTTAAGTCTTGGTACTTTGAGTTCTATTCTTGAATGCTAAGATTATGTTGGATGTTAATTGTAGGTCGAGGAGCTCGTTTTGGATTCCAACCTAGTTGTTTCTAGTTTGTTGTCACTCAAAGTGTAAGGGATCTTAACCGGGATTTATTGTTTGCTTAACAAAACTTTATAGTAATTATTTACTGGTGTTGTTCATACGTACGTTTAAACTATATGTTGGTTCTTGTATGATTTTATATGCATATCTGAGTTAAAGCATTTCTCATTGTATTATGTGAACTTGAATTATATCATGTTGTGAATATATATATGAGCTGAAGCATGCTTGTATGGATTCTTTGTTTAACATGTTATTGTGATATCATGATCATTCGTTGAATACTAGGGAGAGCATGTAGGTTTATAAGCCTAGACTTGTCTTTCTCCATCTAGAGATACTTGTTTTAGATTATAGAATCTATTTTCTTGCTTTATCCATCTGGGTTTCTTTTCTACCATTAGGGTGGCTCTATTTACTTGCGTGACAGATTAAAGGATGACCCATAGGGGTTTAGGGCGGGACGCGACCAACATTCCCTGACAGATAGAGGTTACTGTTGTAATAGGCTTCATACATTATTAAGACGGTGATAGTTACATCGACCCAAAGTGTAGTGAGACTGACCATAGGGTCGATAGTCTGCACTTGGGAATGTAACCTAGACGAGTGGCTTAACATGCATAGGGTGCGGTAGTGGAAATCTAGCATAGGCTGGTTGTTCCCTACTGATTAAGTCGGAGTGGAAACTTACAAGGCAGCTGATAACTATCAAATAGGCATAAATTAGGCTAGTTTATTATGCTTTTTTTAAGGTTCAAGGGAAATAATCAAGCTATAAAAGACTTAATGAGAGTAAAACTGTTGGAAATCGCATACATTCAACATTTAGAATAAAAAAGGCTCAGCATTACATTTTAGAGTAAAAGAATGAATAAATTATGTTAATTACGATACAATGCAGGGAATGCAGAACTTAGGTGCTGGAGAACGAATCAATTCAAACATCGAAACACAAACGCAACATGATACAATCGCAAGATAGTTGCGTTGGAAGAATCATGCCAAGAAAGAAAGAATAGAAAAATCAATCAAGCAATCAAATTGACATCAATCATGAAATTCCAGTAGAAATCAAGGAATACTGCATTTATGAAGATATTTCAACTCACCTAAACTTGCTAGCCAAGTGAATAAACTCTATATATAGCAAGAAAGAAGCTGCAATTAGTGGGCTGGTGAGTGTGGCCAGAGCTGGTTGGTTGGCCAAAAGCCAATCTTTGTGAAACAGATCTGGTGGTGTTTGTAGGAACCGATGACAAGGAGTCTGCACACTTCATAACCATGCCAATTCCTATCTTTTATGTTAATTTTTATTAGTTAGGAGTGACTATAGAACTGTTACAACTCTTAGTAATGAGATATCTAAATTTTCTTTATTATTTGTTGTTCATTTCAATGTCACATTAGATAGGAGCTATGATGAGAATTCGTATGTAGAATGCATGTTGACGTTGTAGGTTGTTAGCTTTTATATTGCTGAAATTTTAATCTTAAGTATGCGTTGATTAGCTACCCACATATGCTAACCTACAGTAAACTAGGAAGAGGGAGCTGGAAGTAGGTCAAGTATGTTACAATGGTTTCATCGTGAGAACTCTCGCTTGATTTAAGGAGTTAGGGATAACCTTACTATGGCACGCATCACATGGTTTAGTATGAATAGCTACTGCGAAAGTCGAGTTAGTCATAAATCATTAAGTGTGGAATATACTTAATAAGACAGGGAAGTGTGAAATCTAATTACTGTAATTGCATATTCAACATCTCCTACATCCACAATTTTTGCCTATGCTCATTAGTTTATTGCATATTTAGAGTCGTACACAACCCTAATCAACCATCAAATTCTTGCTTATATTTACTCGCACAACTCTTAAATTAGTAAAAGTAATTCTAGACATCAATCCCTGTGGGAACGATAAATTATATACTTATCACTTGCTACATTCTGATTACGTATACTTGCGTGTAGTGATTCCAAAGCCACACTTAGCAATAAGTTAAGCTTAGAATTCATTACGTAGTCATATTTGTGGCTACGATTATTTGGTGCGGTATAAATAAACTAATGATTAATTCTAAGTGTGAAACTAAGATCTAGCTTTGAATCGCATTAATACGCAAGTATACGCAGTGGAGTATGCTGCAGGTGATAAGTATTTATATTTATCATTCTCCACAGGGATTGAGGTTAGAACTAGTACTTCTATCTTGAGAGTTATGCAAATAAAGTAAAGAATGGATTTGAAGTTGGTTTTGTGGTTGATGCTAACATTAAGTAAATATGAATGCTAATGCAAACAAGAATTAAACGTGAATGCAATGAATAGTGTTGAGAAAATAGTTGAAAAAGATGTTAACAATGATAAACTAGTTATCAAGCTTCTTGCTTCCCTAATCTAAAAAGTAACTTCTGCACTTAATGATTTATGGCAGATCCAGCTTCTGCTACAATCTCCATACTAACTCAGGGCGACGCAAGCGTTAGTAAGGTTATCCCTAACACTTCGAATGGTAAAAAGCCTTTCACCCAATCCTAACGTAGCATACTGGATCATCTTACGGTTCCTTCTTCCGAACTCCCCGCAGGTTACATACGTGGGTAGCTAATCGACGCACGTATATTAATAAAAAAACAGCAGTGTAAAACATGATAACCTACACTTCTAACATGCTTCTACAAATAAATCCTCATCAACAATTCCTATAACGCAACATAGCAATAAACACAAGTAGAAAGTAAAAATTAGCTAATTTTATTACTAATACTAAATGTTCACTGCTATAGACTACTCCTAACAATAAAAGGTAATAGAAAGTTGGAATTGCTGCGGTTGTGAAGTGTGCAGTTCCCTTGTCATCGGCTTCTATGAATACCACCGACTGCTTCTCCTTAAGATTGGTTTTTGGCCAACTGACCAGCTCACCGAACCTCGGCTTCCCTCTTGCTATTTACAGAGATGAATTACTTGGTCAGCAAGCTTAGGCGAGCTGTAAAATCTTCATTAATGCAGGATCTCTTGATTTTCGTCGAGATTTATTTAATTGACGCCAACTTAATTTTTTGATTGATTCTTCATTTGTTTCCTTGTTGGCTTGACCATTCAACGTGTTTGCATTATGGTGTAACGCTTTCTTGCGCTGCTTGTCACCAGTCGCGCTGATATGTCCTTCATACGCTTAAGCTTCGCATTGCCTGTATTGCGTATTAATTTTGTACAGTTTATATAATATTTATGCTAAAACCACGAAACTATGCTTCTAATGCTAATTAATTGAATGCATGCAACTTCTAGCAGTTTTTACTCACAATTTACATATTATAGCCCAATTATTTCCCTTGAACCTTAGAATAATGCAGAATAGAATAGCCTAAAATGTGCTCTATTTTAGAGTTATCACACCCCAAACTTAAATCATTGCTTGTCCCAAGTAATGTATAGTCTATCTATTAGTTATCCCTGTTCACTAAATTGACATTCTCCTTTCGAGCTTAACTCTAGCAAGTCTTATCGCAGCTCATAATCTTAGCATCACATATCTTTCACTTTTTTAGTTTTCAAACCTTCCCAAAGAGTCAGGTTTTGCCTTAGAATCTTCCCTACCATGACTGACAGATCGTTCCTCAGTATAATTATTTCTCATTGCCTAATCTATTGTACACAATCACTTCTATAACTAAGTTTGCCCAAAACATTCTGCTAAGGCTGCTAATTAGGTTCCGTGATCCTTCGAGGCTTATGCTTATCGCATTCCTATCAGGTTATACTCATCTCTTCAATCCGTAGTTCTTAAAATATTTTGTTTGAGCATAAAACGTCTCATCTAAGCAATGAAAAGTTTTAGCTTGGACTAATAGTGGACAGTGGAGTAATGAAAATCCTATGGCTTATTCACACTTAATGCTTTAATTTTTGCCTAGAATGTTTTGATCTTTATTTTTCATACTCAATTTATTATTATTATTATTATTTTTTTAAAGTTAAAATCAGCAAATCACTCCTCGGGCATCCCTCATCCCCAAACTTAAAGTCTTCATTGTCCTTAATGAAGGTGAGGCTTAGTTCCCCCAAACTTAGCTATTTCTGTGATTGGGATACTCTATCTCAAGCTCTAAGACGACTTGTGAATTTTGGTTCTTTCTGTCATTCATGATAGGGATTACTCTAATGCTAGGTTTGAATCTAGGGGAATTTAAGAATTCTTCTAATAGAAAGAAAATTTAATACTAATCTTTAGATTTGCTATAATAATGCAAGTGCTAATTTCTCAAAGAAAATGCTGATTCTAATAATTAATAAAGGAAAATAGAACAAGTTGCATCCTAAGAATTGAAATGCATGTCCCTAAAATTAAACTGCAACCACGAATGGTATGCATGCCGAAAAAGATAAATGCGTTAAAGGAAAATAAGAGAGCGAGACTTCCATCTAAGTGTATATATTGTCGCTACGATTGCCTTACTCCAATTGAGTATGTGTTTTGGAAATTTAGGCCATTCGGAGTATTCTTTTAATGTTGTGGTTGCCTTCAATATTATTTTGTCTCTCTTATTTTCATATTCTCAAAAGTCTTGCGAGTGGGAGAATAGTGCTGCGAAATGCTGGACTAAACTGTCCTCATTTAAGAATTTCTCATATTGCTTTCCTTTTTCCTGCCACAGTGCTTTCTCCATTTCAATCATATGCTCAGTGTGTACTTTTCAGAATCCTATCAATCGCTTGCTGCGGAACACCTTTCTCCAAACACAATCTAGTGATAATATGTGGAAAGAACATCTTCCTAGGTTTGGCTGAGGCCCAGTGGTGAATTTGCTCCTCTATTTTCTTACCTAGATTGGCGCATGTTTCGATCTGGATTGCTTAAAGCAGTAGTGTATGTTCCCTGCTGACTATCTTTGCATTAGTCAATAGAATAACCACATTTTTAATGAATGCGATCTAGTCCTTTAGTTCTGGTTTGACACAATCCAAGGGAAACAACCATTGATTCTTCCACTTGGCGCCCTCTGTTCCAATGGTTTTTGCACAATCCTGCAACTACTTCTTTGTTAGCTTCTTTAGTAGCCTTTGACAATCTGCCCCTATGTCATCAGAAAGTAGGAAAACTTCGTTCAACGATACGAATCTGTAATCTATGATTTGACCTTCTACACGCGAGAAAAATTTCTTTTCTCTATTCAGATTTGCATAGAACTGGCGAACCCAGTCTTGCCTTGCTTCTATGGTGGGTAGTGCTAGACTGCCTCAGCCTAACTTGCCTAACTTAGCACGTGCCGCCTGCAGAACGCTTTTCACAGAACATCCTCGATCCTGCCAGAATCTTTTCTATGCTAGCATAACATAGAGTTTTGATTCCAGAGCAACTAGATATCCCTCTTTCCTGCTTTCTTCCTCATTCCCCTTATCAGAAGTTCTACTACTTGAGGCCATTAGTCCTAAGAGAAGAATTTTGAAACAGAGCTTTTGGCTTCTTGCAGTGCAAAGAAGGGTGTGGTAATCTCTCATTCCTCACTCAGGGGTTATATAAGCTTTCGAAGGATTTCAGAAATCCACATGTAAGGAATGGAATAATCACAAAAGGTAATTTCTAAATTTTCTACACAGATTTTCAAATCGTACCAATCCTTTTCTAAACCACGTAAATAAAGAAATACTAAGGGAATAACTGAAAAGGGAAATTTCATAAATGGAAAAATTTCTAAAAGTAAAATTGCTGTAAAATTTTGCACAAAGTCAAAATACCAGATTTTTGCATTCTAAGAATGTTGCTGAGCAGGATTTGGGCGGAACTTGTGCTAATTTGGACCAGTGCAATTGTCCTTGCTTTGGCTATTTATATATCTTAGGAGTTATGCCATCTTTGATAGCCTTCTCCTACCTTTCTTCATACTGCACCTTGATGCGTGGTTGTCCTACCCTTATCAGCATTGATAGGATCTAATGTTTTGGTTTATAGCTCTGTTGAATTATCCATGTGTCTCTTCCTCAACCAACCAATTCCTGTTGTGTATGCGATTTTGATAGTGTAAAAACTATGGGTACCATTGCGAGTAGCCCATGGGTTAGTGCGCTAAACATTGTTTTTCTGCTGATTATTTGGCTTTGCATCTCCCCTGTTGGTTTGATGCAAAATTCTGATAATTGGCTCTACAAGTTCATTACTCACTGTGCTAAATGGTTGAGAAATTTCATCCTCGTCTTGGCTTTCATCACTGGAAAGTTGCCCAGTGTCAACTTTGGAACTGTCTTTTTTTGCCTTTACAACTTGTTCCATGGCTTCTGAAAATGCATCTTTTGTTTAAGCCTCTCCCTACTGCTGAAAATGCATCTTTTGTAATTTATCCTCTTATTTTGCCTTAATCTCATCTTCTAAGGCGGTGACCCTTGCCCAAGCTTCCTCCTGTTGTTGAAAACGTTTCCTTTGTTCCCTCTCTATTTTTTCTACGTGCCTCAAAGCTTTGGCCTTTTCTTCTTGTTTGATCATGGCCAGTCGAAAATCTTCCCATGAGAGCTTAGATTCAGTCTCATCGAAAAATTCCATGGCTGATGCTGCATTAAGTACATTAGCCCTCAGATATGTCTCTTCTATATTGGTATTATAGGTTACGCTTTTCCCTGTGTTTGCCTCTAGACAGTGTTTGTGCTCATGACTGGGCAGTTGAGGTTCTAGTATTATACCATTGTCCCTCATTCATTTTTTCCATCGTAGTTGTTCTTCTTCTTCTATTATTGTGCCCGCAGAAGACTGCCCATGATTGTACATTAGTCCCCTAGGTTCATGACTCCTAGCTTCCCATGTATAGCTCATGTTGCTGCGATCTTCTATAGGACTAGATTGATGATGGAAGATACTGCTATGACTTCCCCCAAACTGCGGTTGTTGTTCACAGTTAGGATACGATGAATAGAAGTTTTTGTGTATGTCTCATTCGCATAGCCTTGCTGCTGATAAAAATGTGTTTGTTGCAGGTTTATAATATTGTTCCTTCGTTGATTCGCAAAGTGATAGAGTGCCATCTTTGAAGCTCATGCTTGTGGTAATGTGATTGGGACTTCTTTCCCTCATTGTTGTATTGTCTTGAATCTCAGTTCCCCTAAAATCCTAGTGTTCAACCTTTTTAGCAATAAAAACTACTCTCAAATTAAAACTTCTAATTCTAAACAATCAATCCTCGATAACGATGCCAAAAACTTGGTTGCGATTATTTGGTGCGATATAAATAAACTAATGATTAATTCTAAGTGTGAAACTAAGTTCTAGCTTCGAATTGCATTAATACGCAAGTATACGCAGTCGAGTATGCAGCAAGTGATAAATATTTATATTTATCATTCTCCACGGGAATTGAGGTTAGAACTAATACTTCTATCTTGAGAGTTATGCAAATAAAGTAAAGAATGGATTTGAAGTTTGTTTTGTGGTTGATGCTCACAGTAAGTAAATATGAATGCTAATGCAAACAAGAATTAAACGTGAATGCAATGAGTAGTGTTAAGAAAACAGTTGAAAAATATGTTAACAATGCAAAACAAGTTATCAAGCTTCTTGCTTCCCTAATCTAAAAAGTAACTTCCGCACTTAATTATTTATGGAAGATCCAGCTTCTGCTACAATCTCCATACTAATGCAGGGCGACGCAAGAGTTAGTAAGGTTATCCCTAACACTTCGAATGATGAAAAGCCTTTCACCCAATCCTAACGTAGCATACTAGATCATCCTGTGGTTCTTTCTTCTGAACTCGCCGCAGGTTACATACGTGGGTAGCTAATCGACGCATGTATATTAATTAAAACGCAGCAGTGTAAACATGATAACCTACACTCTTAACATGCTTCTACAAATAAATCCTCATAAAAAATTCCTATAACGCAGCTTAGCAATAAACACAAGTAGAAAGTTAAAATTAGCTAATTTTATTACTACTACTAAATGTTCACAGCTATGACTACTCTTAAAAATAAAAAGCAATAAAAAGTTGGAATTGGTGCAGTTGTGAAGTGTGCAGTCCCTTTGTCATCGGCTGCTTCTCCTTAAGATTAGCTTTTGGCCAACCGACCAGCTCACCGAACCTCGGCTTCCCTCTAACTATTTATAGAGATGAACAACTTAGTCAGCAGGCTAAGGTGAGCTGTAAAATCTTCATTAATGCAGGACCTCTTGATTTCCTTCGGGATTTATTTGATTGACGCCAACTTAATTGCTTGATTGATTCTTCGTTTGTTTCCTTGTTGGAATGACCATTCAAATGTGTTTGCATTATGGTTTAGCGCTTTCTTGCGCTGCTTGTTACCATTTGCGCTGATTTGTCCTTCTCGCCCTTAAGCTTCGAATTGCCTGCATTGCGTATTAATTTAGCACAGTTTATACAATATTTATGCTAAAACTACGAAACTATGCTTCTTATGCTAATTCATGAATACATGCGACTTCTAGTAGTTTTTACTCACAATTTACCTATTATAGCTCAATTATTTCCCTTGAACCTTAGAATAATGCATAATAGAATAGCCTAAAATGTGCTCTATTTGAGAGTTATCAATTTGTATCGGAACCATAGAACCCATCAAGTTTTTAGCGCCATTTCTGGGGATTAATTATTTAGGATTAGGATTATTAGTTTAAGAGTAGTTTTACACTGACTAAATGGTTGAATACTTGTATTTTAGAGAAACCGAGATTCAAGTTGCGTCAACCAACAGGGAAAGAAGTCCCAACACATTACTAGAAGCCGCAGTCATCAAAGATGGAATACAATCACTTTGTGAATCAATATTGGAGCAACAACTTTACCTCGCCACAAACACTTTTTTATTAGAAATTAGACTATGCGGAAGACCAACACAACAATTCCTATTCAGAGTATCCTAACTGAGCGAATCAGGGGCAATTTGGGGGAGACCATAGCAGCATTTTTCAAGGGCAAATTGATCTCTATGGAGGTCGTAACATGGATCATACGAGGGAAATCGAAAGTCATGAACCTAGATACTCGATGTACAATTATGAGCAATCCCCTGGAGACGTACATATGGAAGATGAAATGTGGCTAAAACGTAAAAATTGGATGAGATAAAATGGAATCATTTCCACACCCCAGGCACCATATCGCAAAATCAAATCCGCGCTAGAGGAAACAATCAGGAAAAGCATAGCCAACAAAAAAGTTACAAACCCAGGCGATAAATTTCTAATGGCCGAAGCACTTAACGAGGTGGCAGCAGACGAAATCGACTATGAACTCTCATGGGAAGATTTCAGATTGACCATCATGAAAAGGAATGAAGAGGCCATAGATTTAAGGCACGTGATCTGAATTACGTTTCGGGTGCTAATATAATCTTACAGTAATTAACTCAGAGAAAACTTAAAGCTAAGTATGACTCATAATCGCTTATGCGTAAATATACGTGGTCGAAACTATAGTAAGTAATAAATATATATTTTATCGATCCCACAGAGAATGATGTCTAGAAGTAATACTACTAAAATGAGAGTTATGCTGAAAAGTAAATAAATGGGTTATAAAAGTGTGTTTGATTTTGGTTTTGAATGCGGAAATAAAAATATGCAAATGCTTGACAGAAATAAATATGAATGCAATGAGTAAAGATAAATAAAAAGTTATAGAAGATGTTAAGAACGCGGAACTAGTTATTGAGTTTCTCGCTTCCCTCAACTAAGAAGTGCTTCTTGAACTCCATGGTAAAATGGGGCAACGCGAGTAATAGTGACGTTATTCCTAACTCCCTAAATGATGCAAAGACTTGTATTGTAACGGCCCAACCCATCGCTAGCCAAGATATTGTCCGCTTTGGCCCACTAGCCTCACGACTCTAAGGCGGTGGAAACCCAGAGGGGAATCCCACATAGGTTGGGAAGGGGAACGAAACACTCCTTATAAAGGGTGTGGATACCTTTCCCTAGCAAGACGCGTTTTCCCCATTGGGAGAGAAACAAATCCGTGAGGCTAGTGGGCCAAAGCGGACAATATATTGGCTAGCAATGGTTTGGGCAGTTATAGATGGTATCAGAGCCAGGCATCGGGCCGGTGTGCCAAGTCCATCGGGACGCAGGACCTCTAAGGGGAGGTGGAAACCCAGTGGGGAATCCCACATCGGTTGGGAAGGGGAACAAAACACTCCTTATAAGGGGTGTGGATACCTTTCCCTAGCAAGACGCGTTTTCCCCATTGGGGGAGAAATAAATCCGTGAGGCCAGTGGGCCAAAGCAGACAATATCTTGGCTAGCGATGGGTTGGGCCGTTATATGTATTCAACCTACAGTAGCATACTCTATCTCCATGTGGTTTCTCTTTTCAACTCGCCACAAGTCATATACGTGGATAGCAAAGCAACGCATATACATATATATAAACAAACGCAGTAGTGTAAAACTCTTTAACCTACACTCCTAAGCATGATTCTATTCGTGAGAATTCATTCAAGACTCTTATAACGCAATATAACAATGAACACACAGTAAGACGTTTAAATCGTAGATTTTATTACGACTACTAAATGTTTATCGTTATAACTACTCCTAAGAAAAACAGTAAAATGGAATTGGTACGGCTGTGAAGTGTGTAGTCCCCTTGTCATCGGCTCCTACAGTCACCACCAGTTGTTTGTCGCAGGAATTGGATTCTAACCATCTGACTTAGCTCCTCTTCACTTCGATCGGCTTCTGGCCATCTGACCAGCTCACCAAACTTTGGCTTCCTTCTTGCAATTTATAGAGTTGATTTACTTAGTCAGCAAGCCTAGGTGAGCTGGAAAATCTTCATTAATGCATGATTTCTTTATTTCTGTTGGAATTTATTTGATTGACACCACTTTAATTGCTTGATTGATTTTCTGTTTATTTCCATGTTGGTGTGATTCTCGAGCGCGACCGCCTTATGAACGCACGATTCTTCTATGCGCTTCGTCGTTCGCATTGTTTCGTTCCTCCAGCATCAGTGTTTAACATTTCCTGCATTTAATAGCATTTTAGCGTGAAATCGTATGATATTTGTATCTATTTCGCATATTGCGCTGATGATGCTATTTTCTACCCACATGCTGATTTCTACACTTTTATTCATAAAATGCTCATAATAGCTCGAAAATCTTCCCGATCCTTTAGTAAAATGCTTAATAAATTAGCCTAAATAATGACCTATTTGAGAGTTATTAGCGCGAAACAATAGACGAAGAAAGAATCATCAGATCGGTAGGAAACTGAAGATAACTCACAAAACAGTGGACCACTAGCAATAGTACCAAGTGTTTTTAAGCTATCATGCCCACAAATGCATAAAGAATTAATCAGTCGAGGAAGTGACAGATAGGTAATTCAATCGAGCTTCATCCTTATGCTCCGCACCCTATCAACCCTAAGATTGGTAGGAGTTACACGCATTAAGGCGCATGACCCAGTAAGGCAAGAGCAAGCTATCAAAGATGGTTTCGTTCCAAAAATATATAATTGGCCCAAGCAAGGACAACTTGCACCAGATGGAATTAGCACAAGGATTCCGCCAAGGTCCTGCTCAGCAGCATTCTTAGAATGCGAAAATCCAATATTTCTGACTTTGTGCAAAATCTTTACAACATTTTCTTTATTCCATAATTTAGAATAGGAAGTTTTTCAAATTATGTGATTTTGCTTTTTAGTTATTTCCATCATTTTTCTTTACGTAAGCTTTAGAAGGATTGGTACAAAATTAGAGCAAGATTCATGACATCGATTAAATTTTTTTTTTACTTCTGTGATTATTCTTTCTCTGCACAAGGATATTCAAATTTTTTTCAAAACATTATATAAACCTTGTGAAAGAAAGGAACGATCACCACATTCCAGCCAACACTCTTAAGATCTAGAGATTTTGCTCACAGCTTCACTCCCTTGTAACCAATGGCTCCAAATCATAAAACATGTAACAAGTCAGCAAAGGGCAAATCAGACGTGGAACGCAAACGATTTCGAGACTCTACACCTCCAATGCGTGGGGTTAAGAAATCACCTGATGATGAAACCAAGTTTGAATGTGGAGAAAGTTCACATCGTCGGTAAACTAGGAGTGGGAAGTTCTTTGGAAAAATAGAGAAGAGTGGAAAACAACTAGTTAACGCTCCTTATGTCACAGTAAGTAGTGAAGATGAAACACCACCTTTGCCAACAAATTGGCAGACATACTGGTAAAAGATTATTTGCGATAGAGGGTGGATAAAAGGGTAGACAAGGCTGTCAAGAAGGAACCTACGAGCGATCATGAAGAATCCATAGAAGAGGATCATGAGGAATATGAGCCATGCGAGGAGGAAAAGAAAGACAAAGAGGCTGAAGTAGTAAGTGGAATAGAAACACAACCCCCGAGATATTGCAGCAATAGAATTTAAGCCATGAGGGCGAGGGTAATGCCAGCAATTCAAAAGCAAAGGCTCAAGTTCAGATATGTTCGTGAAGGCACAACTTTTGTATCCATCCACGTAGAGGACAATTATTTTATTAGAAATAAAAAATTTACACGTGAGCAAGGTCTGGATGGAGTGTCAAAAGAGACAATTGGAAGAATCAAAGAGTGGCATTGGACATAATATTTTAACTCAAGTTTTAATGTAAGAACAGAGTGGGTGCGACAATTTTATGTAAATTTGAATGACGAAAGGCCATTGTTCTCAAGGGTAGATGGTCAGGAAATTGATTGTTGAGCAGCTGAATGGAATAGAGTATAAGAGGATCAAGTTCGTATTTAAGATCATTAACGCTTTCATTCTCCACATCACTGTTTTGAAAGATAGTTATTTAATGTGGTGAGACGCAAGAAAGGGAAAAGAAATGAGTTGGCTAGAGAATGCTTAAAAAAGTTACGACGTAGAACAAAGAATAATTGAATGAAGCAGAAGACTTTTATTGATAAATGAAATGTTGACATGAAAAATCAAATTAACAAAACAATATTGAAGAAAAACAATAATAATAAAGTTGAACAATTACTTTGAAATTTCATTTATAATAGTTGAAAATTCTATCATGGTCTAGTTGTTAAGCTCAAAATCCTCTGGGCATAAGTAGACCAACGAATCCATTTCTTCTTTTTCTTCAACCATGACCATAACTGTAGGGTTTTGATCTCCTAGATGGACTACACCACTAAACTTGAAAGAATCACGAAGATGGGGAATAGTGCTCATTCGACATTCAAACTCATGATGTTCTAGTCTTGCCAGTCGCTTCTCTTTTTGTTGCTTATGAACTCTGACCATATTTATTTTATTTGATTTATATCCTAGACCGAATCTCATCATGTTTCCTGACATATTCAATAAGTTAACTAGGCTTTTGGTGTTTTCATTTGATTAAGGCTCCATAATTTGTTGTTTCCTTCCCACGTCTTCATATATATTCTTGGCATACGCTATCTCAAAAGATTGAAATGAAAATTCAAAAGCTTCTTTAGCTGCCTCTACATATGGCATTAAGGAAGGTCTTGAGACCAAAATATCCTTTTGTCGAGATATAATGACCAGTTTCTAGTCGACCACAAATTTAAGCTTTTGGTGTAAGGATGATGGGACTACCCCAGCTAAGTGGATCCACGCACACTCCAATAGAAAACTACAGACCAAATTAAAATTCATAACTTGAAAGGTTATACAAAAGGTGCATGGTTATATCTGAATAGGGATGTCTATATCTTCTATGACTTCATTACGTGCTCCATCAAAAGCTCTCACTATCATGGTACTAGGTCTAATGTGAGACATTTCAATTGGTAATTTTTCCTGTGTAGATTTAGACATTAAGTTGAAGGAAGAGTCATTGTCAACCAGAACCTTTGCAATTGAAAACTACTTGCACTTAACTGTGATATTAAGAGCTTTAGTGTAACCTATACCCTCTGATGGTATCTCATCATCCATGAAAGTTATCGAGTTGGATGCGGTTATGTTTCCGACGACAGTGTCTAGATTGTTAACTGTAATATCTTGTGGAACATAAATTTGATTTAATGTGTCCAACAAAGTCTTGGTGTTTCAAAAGCTAACAATAGTCCCAAAATGGATATCTTTGCTGGTGTTCGACCTAGCTGCTCAACCACTTTATACTCACTTTGTTTGACCAGTTTTAAAAATTCTTCAATATCTTCTTTAGAAGTTGGTTCTTTGTCCTCCACAATTTGTTAGGTATTTGGCTTCTCTATTTGATCATTAACATTTTTGCCAATCTTTGCTTTTTCTTTTTCTCTTGTTTTAGATTTTTAGAGTTCATCTAAAGTGTAACATCTCACACTTCATGTAAGACCTCATATTCCACTGATATCATCAACTTGGAGTGGTTTGAAACCCAATGTTACCTTATACTCATAACTCCAGGTTACAACTCTATTACTATTATATTCATAGTAATTAGCTTCGAATTTCAGATTGAAGTATTGGTTCTTTCACGACAAAAAAAAATTGTTAATGGTTTTGGGTTTAGAGAAACTTCCATGATTTTGCTACGAGAAAGTTCTTCCACCGCATCGATTTCAACTTCCTCTTGAGGATATTCGATCATTTTTTGGGAGACTGCCAAAAACTATGAATCCAACAAATCCTGGATTTTTTTTATTAAAACACAAACACTGGTCAATAGAATGCTCTTTTGGCCCAAATGGTATGAGCAAGTTAAATTGTCATTATATCCATCCATAAATGAATCAGTTTGAAAAATTTCCATTTCAATATATCCATGATTAAACAAGATTTCAAAAAGCTCTTCCTTGGATGTCATCATACATGCAACATCTTATCTTGAAGCAATATCTTGAACATCGGTTGCATTGATTTGGAGATTCTGATTGTTCGGAAGAGGATTTTTGTTGACATTAGGTCCATCATCTTTGCTAAAATTTAGCTATGTTTTGAAGTAACATAATTTTCCATTGAATGTCCATCTTACCTTGCATGGTAGTCGCAACGAGCATTTGGATCATACCACTTTGGATATGGTGGTTGTAGAGGGTCTATAGGTAGTGGTGCTAACAAACTATTGGCAAATTGGGTCTTTCTATATTCCTCTTTATCGTATTTTTGCCTTTGAACATGTTGGGAGGTTTGTTGAGTTCGAGGTTGGTAACCTTGATTCAACACAGGTTGGGGATTTTGAGAGAATGGAGGAGTGAATTGCACCAATGTATTATTGACATAAGATGAATGGTGTGGATAGTAATTTGTAGGGTACTTTGCTATTCCTGCTTAGGATATAATTGTTGTCGAGAATTGAAATGGTTTGCTCCTCCCACCATGTGCACTTCTTCTTCTTTCTTCTTTGTAGGTGTTACTTTTTTACTGGCGATGACCCACTGCATCAGCTATTTTCCCATGCTTTACTCTATATTCAATCCTCTCGTCAATTGTCATTATGTCTGAAAAATTTGTTGAGGCACTCCCAATCATTCTACCATAAAAAGGAGACTTGAGAGTATTGATAAATGTGGCTAACAATTCTTTATCAGCTGCCATCTTACCTTTTTTCCAAAATGATAAGGATAACATTCATTTTTTCTTTCAACTCTTCTATATCTTTTCTTGTTTTCTCTATCTCAGCGCCTTGTTCCTCCATGATTCTTTTTCTATACCTTGTGATGTGAGTTTGGCGTATATGCGATGATTGAGCTATTTTGTGATTCTTTTTCTGTTCATTTGTAATAAAAAGTATTTAGAACAAAAATATATAAAAATTAAAGAATAAAAAAAATGTAAATGAATGAAACTTTATTTCTTTTGGAAAGAAGAAGAGAAAATAAACACAACTTTACAAGGAACATAGAGAATAATAATAACTAAAAGAAAGAAAGAAAAAAAATATACTCATGAAAATTTCCAAAATATCCCACGTCTCGGATCAATCCCAAAAATTCATACAATTGTTATGCATTTGAAGCCATGGGTGAAATACTGGCACGAAGGTTTCTAGCCCATGATGCAAAGTCTCGAGCTCTTCTAACGATTACTCTTACAGTAACTAATGCCTCATCAACTTTGCTTAAGGTTCCTTACAAATCGCTTCTTATGAGATTATAATCCCTTTTTAATACCATACACTCATTTTCAAATTGGTCATATTTATATGACAAATGCTCGTTTGTTCTTTGGTATTCATGAAGCTGACATTCAATTGTCCTTGCATAGTTTCCTTCAATTTCATATTCTTCCAGTTGTTTATTCATTTTGTATGAATTTCTTCCAATGTTTGGAGTAACGAAGTATTGGCCTCTTTAAATTCCATCAGTTGTGAACTTTGCTTAATTATTATATTATCTGCTTCAGCAACGAGCTTTGAGAGTTCTTCAATTTTTCTTTCTTGATTTTAAACAATTTTAAGAAACCTCGCTTCATAAAATTCATCCCACAATTTCCCTAAAATTTGGTTTCTCTTGTCATGTTCCAATGCCCATCTACTAGGCCTATTCGTAAACATTCCACTGACAGACTTTATTTTATTATTATTAATAACAACTGCTTTTACACTTCCATTTCTATTCAAATGCCAATGTAAGTATTCCCGAGTAGCTCCCTCGTAATGATCATTACTGTTAATTTTCCTAACAATATTCCAAGCAGCCAGTATGTGACGCCTTTTTTCATAAAAATCTGCACTATCATACGAGAACTCAAATTTGCTTAAATCATGTGTTGGTGGTATGAATTGTTTGTGCCACATTTGTCGAAGGACTATTAACGATGCGTAGTTGACGGATCCCCATGGGCCCAATAAGGGAACAATATTCAAATTTCCACATCTGTATATGATGGCCTTCAAAGGCATCCAATGCGCCTTCCATACTATATTTTCTTGTTTCATTTGCGTGAAGAAGGAATTTCATGTCGTTTCTCTTGGAAAATTGGGGTCCCATATAGCCATGCAAAACTTTGAAATTGGATTCTTGGATATATTCCAAGGGTTATTAAAGTTGATCTTCGGACACTTGAATTCTTCTGGAAATTTTATGTGACTGTGGATCCATGTATAAAGCAACGGGGCGCAACATCTTAACTTTGCACTTTCAGTAGATCGAAAGTAGTTTAAAGCTCTGCAAGTTTCTGCAAGAAGAGGTAGATCAACACCTTTTTCAATGTTAAAGAAGAGTTTCACGATCTGTCCTGCAATATATCCCTTAGCTCTAGGATATAAGACAGTTCCATACACACACTTTGCTAGGAGTGAAAAACCCCTCTCTTCTAGAAAATGCATATGATTATGATAGGGTTGGGTCTTAGTAGAAATAGGAATTTAGCAATTACTTGGAGAGTAAGTTTCAATTACTTAGAGAGTAAGTTAAGGTATTTTATTATAAATAGAGAGTGTTAGGGTAGGGTTTAGACATCCAATTATTGAGTGATTATTGAGTGAATTATTGTAGTGCTCATCGAGAGTATTCTCTTGAGAGGGGAGGTTCCAAGACCTATCAAATCTTAGTTTATCTTGTATTCTTTTACTTTTTTATATAATCTAGATTCTGGATCATAATAAATTATTAATAAGTTTCGTTAGATATTCCAAAGATACAAAGTTCCCAGACAGTGGTTCACAGTTCAGGGAAAAGAGAAAATGGTTTGTAAAATTCAAAGAAGCCTGTATGGTCTCAAATAGGCTCACACACGTGGTATAAGAAGTTCGATAGTTTTATGTGAAACAATGGATTTCAGAGATATCAGGCAGATCATTGTTGCTACATAAGGGTCTCAAGGTAACTCGTATGTTATTTTACTACTATATGTTAATGATATGTTGATAGTAGGTGCGAACAAACAGGAATTTGATATGAATGGAGCTGCCAAACAAATCTTAGGAATGAGAATTGAGAGAAAAGATGGTATATTGACTTTGTCACAGAAATAATATGTGAAAAAGGTGTTAAAGGGATTTAATATGGAAAATGCAAAACCTGTGAATACTTCTTTAGCTTGTCACTTTAAATTATCTAAAGAGCACTCACTCACTGCAAAGCAAAATAGAAACAATATGGCTAGAGTGCCATATGCATCAGCTATAAGGAGCCTAATGTATGTTATGGTTTGCACAAGACCCGACATTGCACATGCAGATCCAAGGAAACAGTATTGGGATGCAGTGAAGTAGATTTTCAGATATCTGAGAGAGACAATTGATTATGCTCTACATTTTAAGAAGTTAGATTTTAAACTGTATGGTTATGTGGATGCAGATATGGCAGGTGATACAGATGGCAGGAAAAGTACTACCGGGTATATTTTTACGTTTGGTGATACTGAAATTAGCTAGGTTTCGAGATTACAAAAGATAGTAGCTCTTTCTACTACAGAAGCTGAGTATATTGCAGTGACTGGGGCAAGTCAAGAAATGATATGGCTTCAGTCCTTTTTTTAATGAACTTGGCTTGAAACTGGGTAAGGAGACTTTGCATTGTGACAATTCTTCTAGCTTAATTTTTAAACTCGATATGAGAAGCATATATCATTCAGCTCGAGGGAGTGGATAGAAAAACAAGTTAGAAGAAAAGATTTTTCTAGTTTAGACAACTTTGAGTGTATATTTATTTTCTAGTGTTTCATCTAATGTATTTCTATATTTATAATAGTTTGTTAGATGCTTTTTTTTCTTTTTTTTTTCTTTTCTTTTTTTTTTTTTTTTTGTATAAATGCTTTAATTTTTTACATAATAAAATCTTCACATATTAAAAAACAATTGAAGAAATAGAATACTAGTCAAACAATATATATTTCTTTGAAAAGAAGCTTAACAAAAAAACTATATATTTCATTAATATTTTAGAAAATATAAGCATGAAATATTGGTAATTTTCTCTCTGTACCAAAAGTTCATACACTATCAAATGCTTTGGTAATACAATTTTCAATCATAAACATCTCCATTTGAACTCGAATCTTCGTAGCAAGTTAGAAGTTCTACAACTTTACTCATTGCAGGCCTCTTATTTCGATCTTCCCTCACACACAACAAAGCCACCTTCAACAATGTTTCTATCTTCTTGTTAGGATTATCTTCCAGCTTCAATTTTGGATCAATCACTTTGTAAACCTCACCTTCCTCTGCTACTCTTATTATCCATTTCACCAGATCTGTTCTTTCACCATCTTTGTTCATAATAGATGATTGAAAATCATAAGCATTCTTTCCGCTGATGAGTTCCATCAGAACAATTCCATAGCTATAAACATCAGCCCTTGCATCAATCTTATGATTCATCATCCATTCCGGAGCTAAATAGCCTCTCGTCCCTCGCACTTTCGAGAACCCACTTTCGTTGATCTCTCGAAAAATCTTAGACATTCCAAAATCAGCAACTTTGGCCTCCAAATCTTTGTTGAGAAGTATATTTTGAGGCTTGATGTCGCAGTGAAGTACCCATTCAAGACACTCTTCGTGTAAATATGACAAACCCTTTGCTGTTCCAAGTGCAATCTCGTATCTTTGATCCAATCCCAATACTTCACA